>ML790385.1:37505-58640 GCA_009831015.1 Picea engelmannii | reverse complement strand
GCTAACAATCTCCAAAGCTTAATCCAATCCAAGCTAATCCCAAAAGCTCCAAAGCTAACTTTCTCCATGAGAACTCCTCTCCTTTTCTAAGTTGAAGAGGATAAGGTGAGGAGGTTAGGATGATCCCACTAAATCATGAAAGCGAGTAAGATCCAAACCACTCGGATGCCACCTCACCATGGAAGTTTCTCCTTCTAGAAGCATCGAGAAGATGCTCGTTTTTCCCACGTATGAGCATTCTCACACCCTGCTTATAGAGCAACCTGCGAACCTCTCGCAACCCAGCTATGGTGCACCTTGCGAGAATCAAGAATTCTCGCACCCTAGCCATAGTGTAACATGCGAAAATCATATTTAATAGGGTTTTCATAAAGGAAAATGCAACTTCTTTTCTCAGGAAAAGTTCTTCTCCCTTCTTTCTTCAAGAACTCAGGCCACTGACCCCTCTGAAGGAAACCGATAGGTTTACATCATTAACGGTCATATGGATGACGGAAATAATGTGTAACAGAGAGCCCCCAAAAGTATGAAGTTAGAACAGAGTGATAGCTGAAATACTTTGTCGAGTGTGTGTAGGGAAGAAGGAACAATCGGTCGGAAACCTATCAACAAACAAGGAAACACAGTACAATAATATATCATCACTGAGGTAGGCATTCCCATACTCAGAATACAAATGACTCAGAGCATAAATGTCGACATGCGAAGATCCATGTCAAGTAAGACAGGTCATGGCCACCAAACATACACTGTGGATCCATGCCAATATGACCCAAATATGAACATAGCCACCAAAAATACACTGTGGATCTATGTGTTAAAGACTTAGATTTGAACATAGCCACGAGACATACAATGTGGATCTATGCAACAATACAAACTGAATATACTCCAACGCAACCTGAATCTATCAGAAAAGATCCAGGGTCTTCATCTCCACCACTCTATAGTACGAATCTAACCATGTGAATACATGTGTCAAAGTCGAACATGGTAGAAACCACATGATTACCGGTCATTAGTGAATATCGTTAACAAGTGTGAGAGAAATCACCATTAATGCCAATGACTCCCAAGGTACTCTAGTACAATCCAACGAATGTGAATCAATGAGTTGAGGTCAAACACTCGGTGGAACCTTCCGATCAGAGGTCAATAATGAAAACCCATTGTCGAAAGCGAGGAAACCTGCCATTGAAGCATGCAAGTTCCAAGGTACCAATTGGTATCTAAGTCTAATTCTTTGATAATGAGTTGAATTCGACAGGAAAAGACTCGTCATAGGAGGGCCTTAATGTATCCCACATCAATGACATGAAACGGGTAATAATATTTGAAGTAGATCAGAGTAACAAGTGATTGAGGACTGACTCAGGGATGGCCGATGCAATAGAAGTCTTAAGGACTGAAGAAATGGTCGACGCAATAGAAGGCTTTCCGGGTTGAACTTCTCTTTGAACATATTGATGACACGACAACTGTCTTGGAAAAACTGACTCAACAACAGGGATCATAGACCAATTTGTAATCTTATAAAGGAGTATGATTAAGAGACAAGCGGATTTTCCAACCTAGACACAAAGCGAGTGAAAGGGTTTCATGCTCAAAAGCGACTCTTCCATGGAATACAGGTTTAGACACATTTCTTTCCCAATTTTTCCCCCACCATTTCTGGCGAGTACCTCTTTATTTTTACGCAAGATTGAGGAGGATAACATATGCTTGTAATGTAAGCTCATCCTTCAGATGAGTCCCTCAGAGTATGTTTAATGAACCATAGGAAGGAGTGGTTCGGTCCCACATGGGTCTTTCAATGTTTGTTTTATGAGTCCAAAGAAAGAAAACTCAGGGGTTTTTCATGTTTATAGAGTCTAAAAAGCACTTAAAGAGAACTCTCTCGGTTCCTTTTTCGTAAAGTAGTCTGATGAGACCGAAAAAGTGATAAACTATCACGCATCAAACATTTTATTCAAATACTTTTACGAGCGTGAATAGAACAAGGTCGCTCGACAATATTTTCATGTTTAGAGAGTCTGAAAAGAGCTTAAAGGGAACTCCAGTGGGTTCCTTTTTCATATAACCTTTATGAGTCCAAAAAAGTGATAAAAGTATACTCGGTTACATTCTCATTGATTTATGATCATGAGAAAGAACAAAGACTAAGCTCGGTAACTTATTCTCATGTATTTATGAGTATGAGAAAGAACAAAGACTAAGCTCGGGATTGTTTTAATTTTTACGCAAGATTTAAAACAAAACAAAACTATGCTTGGACCGGGTTTCATTTTTATGCAAGCTTGAACCAGAGGAAACTATTCTTGAGGTAAGTGGTTTCATTTTTACACAAGCTTGAACCATAGAAAACTATGCTTGCGACTTTCCAATGCATAACACAGGGATGGTTGGTACTTAGCCCCCAGCTTAAGAAGCTAGTGGCTCAACTTCAGCATGAAGTCCGGAGGCTGAGGAAAATGCCCCCCAAGTTTCATTTCATCCAACTACAAAGGAGAATGAAATGAATCTTCAAATACTAGACGAAGGACTTGACTCAAATAGAGAGGGGGAAAACTATTTCATTTTTTAACGATCTATTTCAAGCTCGTTAAAACTAGGGTCAATCATGAGGGGGGGCTCTCTTCTTGATCACGGATTCCAAGAGGACAATGCTCTGGAATGACACCATGTCAAGGGACAAAACTCGGTCATGGCTTCCAAGAGGTCTTCACTGGAAGGAAGAAACACACTCTGGAAGGACACCACGTCGAGGGTCGCGACAGGAGTAAAGAGATCAGGCTCTAACAATCCTATTGAAGAGATCACCATGTCAACTACTAGATCTAAATCATCGGAAGTTGAAGCCATGGGTGACAATGCCACATAATTGACCTGTGGCGGGGGTGATACCGTCTACATATAAGAACCATTCAGGGAGGCAATCCAGTCGAGGTGAATGAATGAAAGTTGATCAACAGTCACAACTCATCCATCGTGAGGGAAAGATATCACACGAAAAAGAGTAGACACAATAGCTTTCATGGCATAGACATAATCTCGCCCAAGGAGTAAAGAGAAATCCAAGGGGTCTTGGACTACCATGACGTCAATAAAGACAGTTTTCCCTCCCAAAGTTACAGGAAATTGAGGAAGGGTCCCTAAAGGTTGACTAGTTCTTCTGTTAAAAGCTAACAGATTCTGCGTAACCGACGCAAGTTGAAGACAACCCAAAGATTTCCAAGCGATAGAGGACAAAATACTAAAGGACGCACCTTCATCTATCAGTGTCTGAGGAACGTCTCGACCACAAACTTGTACTGTAATCTGGAAAGGAATGTGATAGGGAAGATGAGGTCCAGTTATCACACCGCAATCAAAACAGATGGCCTCATTACTTAGAGGGGTTTCCATGGGAGAAGGAGGAATACCCACCGGCATGGTAGATTTTGTATCAACGAGAAAAACATGGGCAGTATCGGGTTTACTCTCTAGCGGGAGAGTAGGATCGAACGATGGAGAGATCAGATCAACCACTTGGGTTTCATTCTCCAAGGGGAGAATGGGGTCGACAGGTGGAAACAGATCGACCGCTTGGGTTTCACTCTCTAATGGGAGAGTGGGATCGACCGAGGAAGGGATCGGATCAACCACTTTGTTAACACTCTCTAAAGGGAGAGTGGGATCGACTGAAGATGGGATCAGATTGACCACTTTGTCAACTAGTTCAATTAAGGATGTGACCAGATTGACGACATGATCAATCGGATTGACCGACGACGGGTACGAAGTGATCATTCCATCAACTACAAGGGGGTTGAGAGAAACCTTACGATAAGTAGCTGGAAGTTGAGGCTGTGAAACAGTCATGTCTTCCAGTAATTTAGAGGCTTCGTCCATATGAGGGCAAAGGTGAGTTAGATGACTCCCTTTGCATAACATACAAGAGAACTTGAGTCTACTTTTCTTCCTCCCAACGGTATCGTGACTAGTTAACGGGAGGTCATCAACATGTTGTTCAGAGGCTGACGACATGGGTTGGTCAGGGTGTGTAGACCATACTTCTATAACCTTGGATAGACCAGGGCAATCCTTAAGAAGATGGATACCCTTACAAAACCTGCAAGGGTACTTGGGCTTACGAGTTGTTTGGGTGATCTTGACATCACCAACACTCCCAGCACGATCAACAATAACTAGTTTCTTTCCAACACGTCTGGCAGTGGTTGGAAGTGTGGATCCTTGCTTATTTTTCTTCTTCTTATTCTTCCTTTTCTTCTTCTTCTTATTCACTGGGTTACTAGCTTTAGAACTTTCACTTGACAAAGAAGATGAAATGGAAGGTGACCTTGCAAGCGAAGAAGACCTTACTGGTGAAGAAGGTGAAGGATCAACATGAGGTTGATGTTCTTGGGGGGAAGTGCTTGTGACCGAAGCACTAACTGCATTCGGGATTACCTGAGTGGAAAACAACCATACCGATAATCCAATTGTGAGACCTGGAAGGCTCAAAGTAGAGATGTGAGGAGGACCAATGTTCCCATAAGAAGGAAAAACAAAAGGTTCCCCTGCAACAAGGGTTCCTTCATTGGTCATTTCAAGAACTGACACCATTAAAATAAAGATCCAATCTAGAGTCCACTAGGAAAAACAAACAACACACACTAAAAATCTAGTAAGCAAGCAAGCAAACAAAACCTTCTCACAATGAGCTCACTAGTTGGTGATGAAATCCAATGTCGCGGGAACAAAGTAAGAAGGGGCTGAGATAGAGCGGGTGGAAAAGTTACGTCGACGACCTACTTAATGGACTTACACCCTGGTGCAAGCTCCCACACATAATCGTGGGTATACCCTCCAAGGAGCCCGAGTGAGTTTGGCCAATGTCGATTCAAGGTACCGTGAAGACTTGTCCCTCCACAATCACCTTGTGTAAAGACCCTAAAAATATAGGCCACTAAGGTTACCAATCACTACAGTGATGCCTGGGAAAACAATCGATAGTCTGATCCACGTGCAAGGGCAAGGTATCTAGCCCGAAATCAACTTGAAAGGCTTCCACTCATCATTGTGGGTATACCTCTCAAGCGACCCCCATAATACGTGCAACCTCTACACCAAGACCAACAAAGAAGGGTGAGTAACCCTGTCAGTCTCAATGCGGCCTCGTGATTGACCCTTGTGTTAGAAGGGCTTCCCAGGACAAAATGTAATAAGTAGATTTAATCGCTCACTAACTCAAGATTCTATGTTTGTTTGCAACTTTGGAAAGTTATCTTTCACACCTATTCCAAAGCCCTACAACTAATCTAATGTAGGTTCGCTACCAGAAAGTATAAAAAATGTCTAATCAATTTTTTTTATAAGCGCTTTATTTTATGGTTGTTGTTACTCAAGAGGAAAATGGCGTGGACAATATGGTGTTTTGACCGACTCGAAAATTATGCAAAGAGATGAAGATGCAATCTTTTCATTTCTATGAAAGCTATGCTACAAGAAGGAGAAAACTTTTATCATTCCCATATGCACGATGTCCCAAAACTTATTAAACTCATCAATATAAAGATTCTCAAGAAATGAGAAAAATAGACTATACACCAATGCACGATTCATGCCCCCCCCGGCCATGAGGGGGAAAGTTTTTCAAAATTTAAGACCAAAAAATGCCAAGAATCATGCAATTTCACTACTTTAAATGCAAGGATACCCCCAATCTAATATAAAGCAAGAAATTAAATATTTTTGTTTCAAAAATTTCACTAAAAGCAATAATGAACTTTCTTAAAACAAAGAAACCCAAACCAAAAGTTTTATTTTAAAGCGAACTATTCAGAACAAATCTAATCTTTTCCTAAACAATCCTAAAGAAAACACACGCTTTGTAATTGAAAGACACTCAAAGCAAGAGACTAATCCTTCAAAACCAAACAAAGCAAAGATGGCTAAAAGAAATTCAAAGAATGTCAAGCAGACTGCAAACAGATCAATATAGGCTCTAAAAGTTCAATCCAGGTGATCAAAGAAAAACTGGGCATCAAAAGATAGGAAAGCCTAATTCCAAACAAAATTTTCAAATGGGTTCACAGCCTAGCTATAGGGTGCAGTGCGAAAATCAATGGAGTTCGCAGGCTGGACACAGGTAGGGTGCAAACATGTCGCACTGGATTACACAATAGGGTGCGAAACTGAGAGATTTTTGTAGGTTGTAGACCAGTATAGTGCGAGACTACTTGAAATCAAAGAGAATTTGGAAAAAAACAAAAGAGTCTAAGTGGACTTTCAGATCCAGAGAGTCTGGATGGATCTCTCACAGACTCAGAAACCAGAAAACAAGCAATCAAAGCAAGGGAAACTAGACTAACTAGGAAACAATTTGTTCCCCAGTATGGTCGTCAATTTTGTTATTGGATAAATCAGTAGGTGCGGACACTAACTGATCTCCCTAGATCCACCTAGATCTATAACAAAACACACCAGAACATGACACTTTCCTTAAGTTTTAGATATTTAATTTACTAACTAAAGAGGGATAGGTGACATATCGTTTAAACGCCGCTTCCTCTCGATATCGCCATCCTAGCTCCATTCCAACACTCATACAATGATGATCCTACAAAAGAACGCAACCAACCAAAGTGATAGTAATAGCATAAACTCAATATAAACCTATGTATGTGATCAAGGAATCATACAATAAAACACAATAAGCTTTATAGGAAAGAATCATATTATTGTATCATATTAAATGTGAAAGAGATATTACAACCATGGCCTTGATGTCGTAAGGTCCCTTCCAACTGTCCTTCATTCCCCACACACTCCCACTCCAAGAATTATGAGAGCATAGATCTGATAATATTCACAATCTATCTTGACAAAATGGCTCATCTAGCCAAGCTAACAATCTCCAAAGCTTAATCCAATCCAAGCTAATCCCAAAAGCTCCAAAGCTAACTTTCTCCATGAGAACTCCTCTCCTTTTATAAGTTGAAGAGGATAAGGTGAGGAGGTTAGGATGATCCCACTAAATCATGAAAGTGAGTAAGATCCAAACCATTCGGATGCCACCTCACCATGGAAGTTTCTCCTTCTAGAAGCATAGAGAAGATGCTCATTTTTCCCACATATGAGCATTCTCGCACCCTGCGAACCTCTCGCAACCTAGCTATGGTGCAGCCTGTGAGAATCAAGAATTCTCGCACCCTGGCCATAGTGCATCATGCGAAAATAATCTTTAATAGGGTTTTCATAAAGAAAAATGCAACTTCTTTTCTCAGGAAAAGTTCTTCTCCCTTCTTTCTTCAGGAACTCGGGCCACTGACCCCTATGAAGGAAACATATAGGTTTACATCATTAATGGTCATAGGGATGACAAAAATAATGTGTAACACCCTTGATTCCCTCTCCTTCCAACACTAGTTTCTTTCCAGCCAACACCAAGCCTGGGACCCTGTTTTGTTCCAGTTTGAGCTTTGGGTCTTCTATGCGACAGTTCAAAACTCTTCCATGATTTCTCTTATCTTTATATTGCACGTGCTCATGCATTATTTAAACAATTCTCTTCCTCATAGACCAAATTCCTCCTTTGTTTCTCTCTTGTAACGAGAACAACTTGTTCTTTCAGTTATTCTCTGAACTGTAGAGCCTCGCACACTCTCTTCTTTCTCTGGTATATTTCTTCCCTTGCACTCCCTCTCCCTTTTTTCCCCAGGGAGGTTTTGGGCTTGTCCTATTCCTTTTTTCAGAAGGAACTCGGGTCAATCTGGGCCTACAAGAAA
Organism: Picea engelmannii; assembly: GCA_009831015.1. Taxonomy (NCBI): domain Eukaryota; kingdom Viridiplantae; phylum Streptophyta; class Pinopsida; order Pinales; family Pinaceae; genus Picea; species Picea engelmannii. The sequence goes on along the minus strand of ML790385.1, from coordinate 50,871 downwards.
TTGTACTTTGTGGTACTTCAAGCTGACAGTTTTTTGTCTCCTCAGCCATACCTTCCATGCTTCAATTCATTGGGGTAGTTGATTGTTCAACCACCAATCCTTTTCTCATTAACTGATTTTTCCTTAGGATCAAGATGAGGATTATTATTTCAACAAAGAGAATTTGGGTCATTTTGACATAATGAACCCTCTCTACAATTTCCTCACTCTTTCCTCTAGTGATATCATGGCCAATACTTCAAGGCTTCACCCCTATAGTCAGATGTTGGAAATCTAAACAATAATGCATTTGCATTGTTCACCTGCCATAGCATGGTAATTATAGATAATGATTAATTACAAGCTAGGGGAAACAAGGGTATTACAATCTCAATGGCTAATTGCATAGTTTCTAGTGTTGTCTCTGGTTTGTGTGGATTGGGTCCTATTGGTTAGCATGGTTCATTCTCTCTTAGTTATGGTTTGCATGGCTTAGCTTGGCAGTTTGGTTGGTCTAATATGTTCTACATATTTTTTCTAGTTTGGTCGTGTGAAATTTGTCTACTTCTCTAAAATCCCTATGGTTCCCTTTGCGCAGAATTGCAAAAGGTTATTCTTCTCTTAGGATTTATGATTTTCTTTTCATTTTCTAAGGGAATGTTGGAAAGTGATCAAGCTATTGGATATGCTAGATTTTTCGTTGTGGGAAGGGATAAGGAGTTACTTCAAGGGTTATGTAGTGTCTCAATTATGGATCATAAACATATTGGGAGATGTCCATTGTGTGAAACCATCAACATTCATAGAGTTTTAAAAAGATATGAGGATTATATCACTGACAATATGAACTCAATTTTCTTTATCATTGGTAGGATGCATTATGTTAAGAACCAAATACTTGCATATAGAAACTCCACAAAGATTCAAAGAATAATATAGAAAAACCACACTTTTATTATAGAAAACCCTTGAGGTAGGGAAACACCATACAATGGATCCTACTATGGAAGGGATCCTCTCCTGTTCATTTGTCTCTTCGAGGGGGCTTCCTTCTAATGAACTTCAGCTCCAAATACAATACTCTCTTCATATCCCATTTCATTTATTTAACACCTTTATATAGTGCTACTATCACCTAAGAACATTCTAAAGGAGGAATCTTCTAGAAGCAGAACCTTCTAAGAAGTCTTCTTGCATTTATTATATTTAACTACCCATTTATTATATCTAACTACCATTGTGGACCTTATTTAATAATATAGTGGACCTATTCCACCTTACATTCAATGACCTCCACTACCTCTCTAGCTACCTAACATTCCACCCCCCTTATGAAAGTGTTGTCTTCAACGCTTGTTATGAGGGTGTAAAACCATATACCAGGGTCCCATGGATAAGTGTGGACCATAGTGTTGAAGTAGACTAGAGAACCATGGTTCCTTGTAGAAAGGAAAACCACCATGTTGAAGTGATCCAACCACCATTGTAAACCAGGGTCCCATGTTCAAGTGTGCGTGTGAACTCCCCGCAGAAGATTTCAGAACCCAATAACCAACTGGAAATGATGCTCCAAATATTGACACCTGTCATGTGGATCCAAATAATAAGATCCATCCACATAGTGGAAAAGGGTTGTAGCAGAATCTAGAAGGAATAATACCACTGTAGAATATGTAGGATGGACACTGGTAATAGAAGGAATAATACCACTGTAGAATATGCAGGATGGACACTGGTAATAATCATTGGCTCTTGATTTTTCACATTGATGTTCTTTACATAAGGTGGATTAAAGTCATCAAATAAAATATGAAAGTGGTTATCATCCCAGAAATGACAACTATCCATATACCAATCATCACAATCGGCCTCAAAATCATACCAAACATATAATTCTTAATTATATTCATCCCTGATGTTCGCCATAAGAAATATCACATGCATGTTATCCAATGAATATTGAATAATACAAAAACTATCATTGAGGTCGTCTGCAAGGTCATGCAATGTAAGACCATCTGCAAAGTCATGCAATGTGTCATACAATTGGGCTTTGAATGCTTCAATCATTTGTAGAATTTCTTCGAGGCTTTGAGAGGAAATAACCATTGTAAACACCATATAAAATATACCAAAATAAATGTCTTAAAATAATTTATCCAATGGCATTGATATGGTATCAATCTAAGCACCCTATGAAAAGTTATGAACTCTGCAGTCCCGCCGCCGTCACGAAAAACCCAAAAAAATAGTTGATTTTAAATCAACGATATTTTCACTTCTAGAGCTCCGATTTGGACGATTTTTTTTTGAAATTGGGTGAAATTGTGAGAGGAAATCAAATATGCATTTTTGTTTTGAAAAAATCAACCTCATATATTACATAAATCATAAAAATCACGCGGTCGTCCGTGGAAAAAAATAACCTTGAAAATCGTAGATTTTAAAATGTAAATAACTTGACTTCCTAGACTCTGTTTCAAACATTTTTTTTTTTAACTTGTGTGTTTTTCTAAGATGAACTTATATATAAAACTATTTTTTGAAAATTTTGCACCAAAAACTATATAAATCGTCTATAATTTTGTTGACCTCTTTTTTTTCTGAAAAAATAAATCTGCAAAAAATAACAATATTTGCCCACACTTCCAGCCAAGGAAAGTTCTTTGATACCACTTTCTAAGAACCAAATACTTGCATACAGAAAATCCACAAAGATTCAAAGAACAATATAGAAGAACCACACTTTTATTATAGAAAACCCTTGAGGTAGGGAAACACCATACAATGGATCCTATTATGGAAGGGATCCTTTCATGTTCACTTGCCTCTTCGAGGGGGCTTATTTCTAATGAGCTTCAGCTCCAAATACAATACTCTTTTCATATCCCATTACATTTCTTTAACACCTTTATTAAGTGCTACCATAACCTAAGAACATTCTAGAGGAGGAATCTTCTAGAAGAATAACCTTTTAAAAAGTTCTCTTACATTTATTACATCTAACTACCATAGTGGGCCTTATTTAATAATATAGTGGACCTAGTCCACCTTACATTCAATGAACTCCACTACCTCTCTAGCTGAACCTTCTAAGAAGTCCTCTTACATTTATTATATCTAACTACCATAGTGGGCCTTATTTAATAATATAGTGGACCTAGTCCACCTTACATTCAATGACCTCCACTACCTCTCTAGCTACCTAACACATTCTCAGGTTGAGGTCAACAATTCTGAATCTACCTTCATATTGGAAACCATGCACAATCAAAAGAGACAAATTGAATAACTTCAAGCTAAGTGTGTTTCTCCTTGACAACTAGTTGTGGGTCCATTGAGAAACACTACTTCAACTAATTCAAATGCTAGGTTGTGAATTGGGTCTGCAATGGGGGAGGAAAAAGAAGATGAGATAATGTAACAGTAACAACAAGATGTGGACATGTTGAATGTGGATCAAAACGTTTTGGTCATCATAGAGAACTGGGAGGAAGATTTTAACCACCATCAGTGACTTCGGGCTATAAACTCTACTTTCTTGACTCTTATTCCCAAATCCAATCTTTTGTCCTCCTTCAGTGACTTCAGGCCTATTGCTCTGTGCAATCTCTGCTACAAGGTAATTACCAAAATTTTGGATGATAGGATTAAACCTTACTTGTCTCGCCTTATCTCGGGTGAACAATTGGGCTTCATTAAAGGACGCCAAATATTGGATGCTATTGGAACTGCATAGGAAGTCTTACACAACATTGAACAAAAAATCTCCATGATCTGATTTTAAAATTAGATCTAAAAAAGGCTTTTGATTGTATTAATTGGAAATTCCTTCGATTGATACTTCTACAATCTGATTTTGGTCATCATTTCACGAGATGGATCATGGGATATGTTTCTAGTGCGACTATTGTTGTTCTGGTGAATAGGGAAGCCACTCCTTTCTTCCAAAATGAGAGAGGTTTGTGGTAGGGTTGTCCACTCTCCCCACTTTTATTTATCTTGGAAATGGAAGGACTGATCATCCTTCTCAAATCGAGTCAACAAGCAGGGAAAATTATTGGCATAAAGGTTTCAAGAATGGTCAATATTTTGCATATATTCTTCGTGGATGATATTCTTATTGCGACCAAAGAATATTCTCTTGAATGGTTGGAGATTGACTCAATTCTAAAATTATTTTGTCGTGCATCGGGGTTCCAGATCAATGCGAAAAATTCCACCTTGCATCATTCGGGGCTTATAGAGGTAGATATTGAATTATACAAGAACATCTTCTTGTTCAACTTTCTTGAGATCTCGATGGGCCTGAGATATCTAGGATATTTTCTTAAACCTGACTGCTATAAAGAGACTGATTGGCGATGGATTCTCATAAAATTTGAGAAAATAATCACTCATTGGTGCAATAGATGGTTATCGTTGGGGGGGAGATTCGTTCTTATTAAATCTGTTATGGAGATCCAAGTTGTTTATTGGATGGCGTTGACTTCTATCCCTGGTACAATGTTAAAACGGATCCGATAACTGATTTTTTCCTTTGTTTGGATGGGTGGTAATACTAATAAGCACCTACATCTCTGTCATTGGGAATCCATTGCTAAACCCAAATCGATGGGTGGTTGGGGGCTTAGAAACATTTTCCTGTTCAATCAAGCATTGGCGTCCAAATCTCTTTGGCAGGTGTTGTCTCAAGATGGGATATGGCACCATGTAATTACTAGTAAATATATCACACATATGTCTCTCTTGAGTTGGCTCAGACATACTGCTACTAGTCCATCTATTGCTTCCTCGATCTGGATATCACTACTAAAAAACATTCAATTCATTCAACATTGACTTTGTTGGAAACCAGGATCGGGACACGCTATTCATATTGGTCGGGATGTTATTCTGGGATTGGGGACTTCTACTTTTCTTTCTCCAGGGATCTTGAATAAATTACATGAAAAACATGTTTTCTACCTCTTCAAAGCCGAGGTTTTTACAGACCACATGACTTATTTTACTAGATGGAAAAATTGTTCAGACTTGGGATACAGCTTGGGGAATAGGAGGATTCATTGCATTGGATTGGAGGCAATCGATCTGACAACATAACAATGAAAAAATTATACAGTGTCTTAGCTTCTACCATTTGGTTCCAGAGGTGTACAGGATGAAGGAAACATTTTTGGCACTAGACTCTTCCTTTGAAAATTAAACTTTTTATTTGGATTGTTGCATATGATAAAATATTGACCTGGTACAATCTTCTTCGTCGGGGCTAGGAGGGACCCAACATGTGTTTTCTTTGTCGCTTGAGCTCTGAATCCATTACACATATGTTTATAGACTACACTTTTACTAAAGTGGTTTGGCATAGACTCACTCTTGCCTTTAAGCTCCGAACCATCTGGTCGAGCTCCTCATTGCACAATTGTTTGGAGAATTGGACAAAGGAGGAGTCATCTTTACCTTAGATTCCGACTTTGCTTTGTTGGTACATATGTTTGGTACGCAACAGGGCCATCCTTGAACAGACTCCTGCTTCTATTAATATTGTATGCTTCAGGACTTTGGGTGGTCTGGAGATTCCTAGGACTAGAAAGAAAATTACTCCTCGCTTTATTCAGCCTACCTTAAATCAGGGATGGAACATTCACTAGTCTACTTTGCGGAGCTAGTGTTCTGATCAAGTTGTTGGATCACACCAAAATTACTTGGACCTTCAATTGTGGGGAGGGTACTAGTACCAAAGAGGAACTCCTTGGCGCTTGGGATACCCTTATGTTGGCTTCTAGGCTTAATATATCAGATCTCCAAGTGTTGGGGGACTCCAAGATTATTATAGATTGGTTAAACAACAAAGGAAAGTTACAAGTCATCGTACTGGAATACTAGAAAGACAGAATCACCGATCTCATCAAGGCCTTTTCTCAGATCAAATTCACACATATTTACAGAGAATTAAATGAGGAGGTTGATACGTTGTCCAAATGTGCTCTAATAAGGTAGGCATGGGTTTTGACATATTCTCTATGGACAGACGGTCAATAGGGGCCACCACATTTTACATCTCTATATATTTGACTTGAGAGTCATAACACTTGCTATTTATAGCTTTTTGTCATTTTGCACTTGTATTGACAGACTATTTGGCTGTTAGTTGGAAACTGATGTGGAGGAAGATATAGGAATTGCCTATCGTAATTGTAGACTTTTGACTAATTAGATGTGGTTGGAGTAGCGATATATGTGTGTGTGTGTGTGTGTGTGTGTGTGTGTATGTGTGAAGCACAAAAAATGTAATTTGGTATTTATACTGTATTATAATAAAATGAGAAAAATTTCTTTTGGAAAAACAAAACCACCATGCTTTTATTAAGTAATAGTACCTGATGTTTTGTAATTTTTTCTTATTTTAAGAGTGTTTTTCAGAATCTATATTAGTAATAGTTATCCAAAATCCCCTACAAAGGTTTGTTTTATCTCATTAGATAGTAAATTTCAATTTTTTTACAATTTCCAAAAAACAAATTTGGACGGTTATCATATATTTACATTATTTTGCTGACAAGTGTGACTGCAATAACTTTTTAATACAAAATATACATGTTCTTGTTTTGAAAAAAGGATGGTACTCGAAGTAAATCAAATTTCGTAAAAGTTCAAGGTTTTGTCAACATAGTGCTTAAAGCCATTACAACAATAATAACACTCATTTAAGAGTTCAATATATAACTTATGGAAATTAAATTTAAATATAAAAAATAACACTTTTCTCACATTTTATTTAAGTTTTACATAAAAATTTGAAAATAACATACTTAGTAACTTTACCTCTTTTTCTTTGAAGTAAGAGGATTTCTTCATCCTATCTACTAAATATGAGAATTTTTACTACAACTTAGCAATGCCAATACACAATCCCAATGTTAGGGTCCTAACTCGCATATAGGTAGAACAATATATTCGGATGTAATAAAGGTCAATATTAATAAGGCCTTACAATAAAATAGAATAAGTCGGATGTAAGAAGACCTAATAGAAGTTTCCGCTTCTAGAAGGATCTTCGTCTAGATGCTTATTTTGATAGACATATTTAGTATAAATAGGAGTTGAGGGTATGAGAACCCTAGCTTGGATATTATTGTAATAGAGCTCTGCTCGACTGGAGGTTGCCCCCTCAAAGAGGCCCATGAACATTGCTCTCAAAATCAAAGTGTTATTTTTGTTGTTATTCTTATATCATTTCAGTGTTATTGTGGTGATTGTTCTGGTTATATTATTGTTATTCTGCCATTTCTATCATTTTATTTATGTTCTGCATACTTTTTATATCTAGTATATTACACCCAAACTTAACAATGTTATGATGTGTTCTATATTTTAGATAGATTCTTGATAATGTTAATATATTAGATATAAGCTTAAATGAATTTATCATAATGTTTATATTTAATGCATTATATTTGCATGGTTTATATTTAATGTGTTATTATATAGATATGTATAAACAATATTATTTAATATAATATTTGTATTGTCAAATTTCGCTAGTGCTATTGGTTTCGAAAGGTTTCATCCTGTAAGGCGATCTAGGTTCGAAACTCTATGATAACTGAGAGGAGACACCTAAAATACAATGATGTTAAGGGTTGGTGTGGCCCAAGCTAGATGCGATCCCTAAGTGATTTTGATAACTTAGATGCCCCTAGATCATCGTTTCTTAGACCATAGACTAGTCCTGCAAGTCACAAACACATTAACAAACAAAAATATATATAATACATAATTTAGATTTAAATTATTATTATATAGATATATTGTAGAACAACATTATTAATTATGTAGATTTTACTTAAAATTATGAATAATAAATTAGAATTATAAATAAATATATCATTTATATCTTTATCTTGTTTTTTTTTAAATAATATTAAAAAATTACAATATTTAATATTTTAAATATAAAAAATATATATAAATTATTATCATTCTTAATTTTAAAACTTATAAAAATAATTCCAAAATATATATGATAAGATTACCTAATTTTTAACTATAAATACATATACATCACATCATCTAATTCACTTACATCATACAACCATAAAAAAGGTAAGGACATCATCTAATTCACTTACATCATACAACCATAAAAAAGGTAAGGACATTGAGCAAAAATTATAACCAATCTAAAAATGTAAGGATATTTAGCAAAAATTATAACCAATTTAAGAATAGGTTAAACTATTAACATTATAAAACGATCTTCATTGACATTAACTTAATCATTATAAATCCATCTTCATTGAAATTGTATTTTTAACTCAAATAAAATAAAAGAAAAATAAAAATTTTATAATTATAAAAGGCAATTTGAAAACATAGATAATAAGTGGATTTTATTTAAAATATATATATAATTGAATAGACAAATTTATCCCAAAACATATAAAAATCAATCAAAATGAATGTTTACAATGCAAAAAAAAACAAAAACAAAAAAAATTCACAATATGCACTTTCAATAGATTAATTTTATCATTCAAACAAGTAGAATAAGTGACAAAGTTGCATAGTATCTGTGTCCTAAAAGTTTGTTAACAAACACTTTTGTACTTGATATTGGACGTAATAAATGTGTCACGATTACTTAAGATTAGATTTTATGAAATTTGAGATACTAATTAAAAGTTGTATATGTGTAAACTAACAACTTATATAAAGTTATTTCTTATAACTTTTTTATTTTTATGAAATAAATAAATTATATGAAAATCTATTGAGTACTTTTTTCTATTTTAAATGTGATATTCAAGGTAAATCAGATTTTGTAAAGGCGTAGTTTAAACATTTTATATTTTTACTTTCAGGCAATTATCATCAGAATTTGACAATGCAATTGTTGGCAAAATCACAATTTTACATTGTTTAAATGGCATTTTTGAATGCACATATCGATTCAACATCTGAAAAATCCTAGGACACTCAGAATATGTAATCTCAACCACTAAAATCTAAAAAGTGTTGGGATAAGTAAAAACATAAATCTTTAAAAAGGATAACACTCCCTTGTCATAACCACTTGAACTAAACCCAATTAACAACTTACAAAAGTATATATATTGTTGACAAAGTGTCCTGAAACACACAATTTTATTAATTAGGAAAAAATGATTATAATTTGAAGTGAGGACTCATAATCAACTTATTAACCTCACTTGAAGAAGGAGCTTGTTTATATAGCTCAACTCTAAACTAAAAACTAGGAGAACAACCAATCACATAATCACATGAGTATGATAGGTGTCATTTACATAGAAGCTAGGTGTCCTTATCCTAACAAACTAGAATAAACTAATTTCTAAAAACATTCATACTAGAAAATACTTAGACTATAGAACTTTAGGATTATGAGGCTAACAATCCCCCTTTTAATCCAAAACTTTATTTTTACAAATACTAAGTTCATCTATGAACTTAGTGAACTTTATTCTTCCAATAGGTTTGGTAAAAATATCTGAAGTTTGATCTTCAGACGGACATAACTGAGGCTTGATGATGTCTTTGATGATGAGCGACCTGATGAAGTGGTACTTGGTGTCGACATGTTTTGTCTTTGAATGAAATACTTGATTCTTGGCCATGTTTATTGTTGACTGGTTGTCGATCAATAAGGTAGTAGGTGATTTCTGAGTTTCACCAAGATCCTGTAAAATTCTGCGTAGCCATACAATCTCACGTGCTGCTTCCCAAGATGATATGTACTCTGCCTTTGCTAAAGAATTGGCAATTGTTGTTTGTTTTTTGCAATTCCAAGATACTGTTGATGAACCCATATTCATTAAATAACCTGAAGTGGATGTTCTATCATCAATGTTACCTGCAAAATCAACATCTGAATATCCAACAAGTGTAAAACTTTTGTTCCTTTTGTAGAGAAGACCGAAATCTTTTGTACCTTGAATGTATCTTAGTACCCTTTTTGCTGAATTCCAATGACTTTCCCTTGGTTCCTGCATAAAACTTAAAAGTATACTAACCGAATATGACAATTATGGTCGAGTATTTGTCAAATAAATGAGACTTCCAACCAATTGCCTGTACTTTGTACTGTTTACCAATTCCCCCCCTTCAACTTTTGAAAGTTTCAATTTCTATTCCATGGGGGTAAGAGAAGGTTTACAATCTTCCATGCCAAATTTCTTCAACAATTCGGTGGCATTCTTAGTTTGACTAAGGAATATTTGGTTAGGATGTTGAGATACTTCAACTCCAAGATAGTAATGAAGTGTCCCTAAATCATTCATTTTGAACCCTGCTTTAAGTTCTTCATTAACCTGTTTGATGTGAGCTTCATTATTTCATGTTATGATTAAGTCATCAACATAGAGTACAAGTATCACCATGTGCTTATCATGCATTTGAAAATACAATGTATCATCTGATTCACTTTGCTGAAAACCCACCTTTCGTAGGTACTCATCCATTTTTGCATACCAAGCTCAAGGAGCTTGTTTCAAGCCATATAAAGCCTTCACAAGTTTTCAAACTTTATGTTCTTGTCCTTTAGATTCAAACCCTTGTGGTTGAGTCATGAAAATATCTTCCTTTATATCAGTATTCAGGAAGGCACTTTTGACATCCATTTGATGTAATTTCCAACCATTATGTGCAGCCAAATTGATAACCATTCTGATAGTATTCCATTTAGATGTCGGTGCAAAAGTTTCTTCATAATCAATTCCTTCATGTTGAGAAAAATCTTTAGCAACAAGTCTTGCTTTGTGCTTGTCAATTTTACCATTGGGCTTGTACTTTACTCGCTAAACCCATTTACAATCGATAAGATTAACATCATGTGGACAATCAACTAAGTTCCAAGTCCCATTTGAAAGTATTGAATCACATTCATTAATCATTGCTTCCCGCCATTGTTTATGTCCAGTTGCTTCAACAAAAGAAGTAGGTTCAATGGAAGCATGAGAAAAATTTGATTATGCTCTTGAAGATCCCCTAGTTCATGTTTTGTTACTTTCATCTAAATGAACATCTTTGAGAAGTTGTTCGATTCACTTTGGCTTCTTATGTTGGGGGGATTGTGGATCTGAATCACCATTATTATTGAAAAGAGGATTTTCAAAAAATGAGGCTCTTCTTTCATCTGAAATATCTGAGGTTGGAGAAGATTCTTTTGAAGATTCAGTATCATAAGAGTCTTTTATAGTTTCATTATCATATGAATCAAAAGAACTTTTTGATAAAGAGATGCCTTCTAGAGAAACAAAGTCTTTTTCAAACCAAAATGTTTGCTTTGACTTGTTCAACTTACCTTTACCCTTAGTGTTTTTCTTCTATAAATGACTAAGGAGATGATGAATCTCATCTAAACTGTTACTTTCAGTTTCATAAAAAATTACATCTCTACTGACAATGAATTTTCCATCTGAAAGCAACCTATACCGTTTCTTTTCATTAGAGTATCCAATGAAGGTGCACTTCATACTTCAATTTTCTAATTTAGTCCTCTTTTCCTTAGGAACTAAAACATAACATGTTGAGCCAAAAACCTTAAGATGATTTACCTTGGGTTTAAAACCGTATCGAGCTTCACAAGGTGTTTGTCCATCTAAAGCTGATGTAGATGATCGATTTCTAAGATAAACTGCAGTATGGACTGCTTCAACCCAATATTTTATGCTCAACCCTTTAAACTGCATCATAGATCTTGCCATGCCCATGAGAGTTCTGTTCATCCTTTCAGTAACTCCATTCTGTTGTGGAGTATAGAATTTTTTTAGTTTCCTCTTGATTCCATTGTCTCGACAATAATCATTGAATTCAGTTGAAGTGAATTCACCTCCATTATTTGTTCTCAAAGATGCAACCTTTTCTCTTGTTTCATTTTCAACCACGTGTTGAAAATTTTTAAACTTTTCAAAAGCTTTAGACTTTGCCTTTAAAAAGTATACCCATGTCATTCTAGTGAAGTCATCAATGAATAATATAAAGTATTGACATCCACCGAAAGAAAATTTCATTGGACCACATATATCACTGTGAATAAACTCCAAATACTTTGTTGCTCGCCATGAGTTGGTTGGAAAAGCTTCTCACTTTTGATTGCCAAAAATACAAGCTTCACACTTGGAATTTTCTTTCTTGAAAGTTGGAAAACCCTTTACCAAATCTTTGGACTTAAGTTTCAAGAGACTATAAAAGTTTAGGTGACCAAATCGAAAATGCCATAATCTGAATGAAGACATTTCAGAATTCACTGTTGCTGCAAACTCTTCCTTTCTTTGGATAACTTTCCCATTCATTCTTAGTAACTTACCATCTTCATATCATGTCATTATTGTTTTCAAGTTATCCTTCTTTGACTTAATCTTCACCAAACCATCTCACATGATGATTTGATGTCCAACTTGTCTGATTATGACTAAGGATAACAATTTTTTCTTAAAAGTTGGTACATACCAAACATTTGAAATCCATTTTTCACCAATTCCAGGGAGAAAGACTTTCATAGAACCTTTTCCTTGAGGTATATGAGTTGTATCATTAGCTAAATAAATGGGATTTAGTTGAACATCTTGATAATTCCAAATATAGTCTCTGTGATAAGTCATATGTTGAGTAGCGTCCGTGTCCATTATCCAATCATTTTCAAATGAATCTACTTGCTAAACTGCTAAAAAAACATATTCATATTGTTCATCCTGGTAATTTTGATCCTCTGCATATTGAGCTGATTGTTGAGAATTTGAATTTGATGTCTRCTTAAACTTTGGCAATTGATCATTGCTTGTAAGACAATTTGATGCATAATGACCCATCTTTAAACATCTTTTACATCTCACTTGACTGAAATTTTTGCCTCTTCCTGACTGTGCATTATTATTGTGAGGATTACTTTGAAAATTTTGTTGATGAAAATTGCTACAACCTCTACCTTGACCACGACCTCTACCACAACCTCGATTAGAAGACTGATTCTAAAAATTTCCAAATTTTGATTTTCCTCTTCCTTTAGAACTTTCAACTTTAGTGAAAATAAGATCTTCTCCTGATTGTTTTTGTTTTCCAAAATATTTACTATGTTGAGCTAGTAATTCACTAAGTGAATCAAAATTCACAGTTGATAATTTATTAGTTATTTGCAAAGTCTCAAGAAAATGCTTATAAGATTGAGGCAAGCCATTTATCACAATGGAGACTAGAAAACTATCTTCAAGTTTAGGAAAATTGTCTTTGATGATTTCCTAACGAATGTTCTTAATTCTTGAAATGTGTTCTAATACATCACCATTATCTGCTAATCTTTGTTTAAGCAATTTCATTTGTATATCAACTCTATGAGATGCAACATGAGTATCAAACAACTTCTTGAACA
>ML790385.1:8048-23068 GCA_009831015.1 Picea engelmannii | reverse complement strand
AAAAAAAAACAAAATACACAGAAAAAGTGGATTCAAATCCAGAGGCACAAAGATTTTAGTCCCAGGCAACCTTCTGGATCAAATCCAGAGTCACAAAGATTTAAGTCCCAGGCAACCTTCTGTAGTGCATATAGCCCCCCAACGTCTGAGCATATTTTTCACATTGGGTAGTTCAGTCCCTGCCACCTGTGTACAGGTTCACAACTCAGCCTACCTGATCATTTGGATTTCCTCCCCATGTTAGAATGGTGGGCCAACGATTAACATGTTGTACTTTTGCTCTATCGATTACCAATTGTCAACTGGGACTTACAAAAATTTGGGAGAAACAAATTTGTGCAATTTTTTTTGTTTCAGTTATATAGGATAAGTTTAAATATTTTAATTTTTAGATTTTTTTTTGGTAATTATGATTGAAATCTAGTTATGTAATTATTGATGAAATTGTAATTTTTCATTATTTAAATTGCATTTTTGGAAAAATAAATGGATTCATTGTCTTAAAAAAACCTTTATTGCATACAGATTGTGTAATCTTAACAATTAATATTGCAATTTCAGCAATTTTTCTAAATTTTTGGCTTAATTTTGGACAAAATTGGTGGGAAAAATGTGCCTAGAAAAATTCAAAAAGTAGAATGTTTAGAATACAAGTCTAAACATTTTACTTTTGGACTTTTTCCAGCAACCATCACTGGAATCTAGCTATGTAATTGTTGGTGAAATTGCAATTTTCCATTACTTAAATTGCATTTTTGAATGTATAAATGGATTTATTACCCTGAAAAACCTCTATTGCATCTGGATTGTGTAATCTCAACAACTGATATCTACAATTTCAACAATTCTTCTAAATTTTTACCCAATTTTAAACAAAATTAATGAAAAAAAATTAAAAAAAATTTCAAAAATTAAAATGTTTAAAATACTTTGTTATATATACTTACAAAGTGCCCCACTGAACTTTTCATTGGGCTCGCCGATGACCCGTGTAAAGATTAGCAAGTACTTGTGGGTCAGAGTTCGACCCATGATGTCGGCAAGTCAAACCCCCTGGCAGCAAGTTTGACTTGTCAATGAGACAGTTCAGCTTCTTTTCTGTGCCAAGCCAAGTTTGTGTTCGGAGTACTTAGGCAACTTGGGCTGAGTTTTGTAACAAGGGCTGGAACCCGATGCTCTAGGAGCTCCACCAAATGGTTGAGCTCCAGCTGTACTTTGTTAGCCTGCAAACAGATTTACAGAAGTCAAGGATGTATTAAAGCTTTTTGAATATATAACTTGAAATTTAGCTAAGGAGGGCCTATCTTTAAAAATGACATTGGTACAGCTTTTTAAAATGTAATACAAAACTTCCATTTTAGAAGCTGTCATGCAGAATTGGGAAGTGACGGACTTTAGACCAGGGTTTGGTGTTGCTTACTACAACAGCTACAACACAATTTAGCTTTTCATACAGGAGGGGCTTTGCAAAGACACGTGACCAGGAAATATATCTTGTTCTTAAGAATCTGGGAGGTTAATAGTTTGAACCTTTTTACTATCAAAAACATAGTTCAGTAGGGATTTAAAAAAAATAAAAATAAAAAGAGGTTTGGGGTTTCGTGGGGAAGAAAGAAATAAGCACTGTTCTTGGAAGATTTTACAGAAAATAGTTAAACAGAGATGGGAAAATAAAGTTCAGTGGGATTGAAAAATGAAAAAAGAAGAAAAAAGAGGTTTGGGGTTTCGTGGGAAGAAAGAAATAAGCACTGTTCTTGGAAGATTTTACAAAAAATAATTAAACAGAGATGGGAAAATAAAGGTCGTATGAAAATAAACCTTAAGATTTTGTTTAGCAAGAAAGGCAACTTCAGTTCTTGGGAAGGGTCAAAGGTTATGCAATCTTCCGCTGTTGGTATTTGTTTTTTGTTTTGCACCATTGATTGGTGTAATTATATCGCTTAAGATAATTACTTGAATAATACAGTGTAGTAGAAGAGAAGCATCCTAGACACTCAGATTCTCAGGACAGCCGGACTTGTTTTAACTTTTAACTGCATCCCAATATCATTCGCCAAGAATGGATCTTGGGATTGTGATATAATAGTATAGAACCCATAACAATTGATTATCTGGTTAGCTGGTTAACTTTTCATTAAGCAGTTGATTAGCTGATTAGCTTGGCATTCAACAATTGATTAGCCGATTAGATTGGCATTCATTTTAAAGCATACATGAGATACCTAGGATTGTGATATACGAGGTTTTTAGAATTTGTCAAGTTCATTAGTTGTTGAAGCTTCTCTGGGAGCAAACTCTTATCATCCCTTCTCATCACAAATACAATTCTACATTTCTAAGAGACCAGGTAAATTTTTTAATGGGACTATAACTTATGGACTACAATCAACTCGAATGTGGTACAACCAGTTGATTTTTTATATGCAGTTCGATATGCATATTATGCTACAGATTTTAGCATCCCAATCATCTTGATGGAAATTACAAAGTTTTATTAAATATGATGCCAATGGCAATATCTTGTCGAATGCTTCAGTCGATCCATTAACTTGCAAATGAGAAGCTGTACTTCTGTTATGCTGAAAATATTCAGATAGCTAATTGTCTCATCAACAAGCTGTTTCTACTGATCACTATTAATCAATAAACGGTATTCCAAATCTAGTAATAATATTTTCATAAATAAATCATTTATCTGTATGAGCAGTACAATATTTCATAGATTTAGCCTTCGCCCATGCGGTCAAAAATTTAGTTGCACTGATAATATATCTTGTTCTGGTTCTCTTTATTTGTATAGGGAATGGGAAAACAAAATGAATTGCCCACTTGTCGAAACAGAGTTGAGGCAACACACGTTCTAAAGGCATCTGATCTTCCAATGTATGCCTTTCAATCCTCTCACTCTGACATTTATCACATTTCATAACAAAATCATGTGCATTTTTTGGATAATGCGTGGGACCATAATTCGGCTTGGGGAACCTTCCTTGTTGTTATGTTCGCCTTAAAGTTTCCATTTGCTATCTCTTGGTGAACTTCCTACAAAATTGCTTCTCCTCTGTGTTTTAATATTGCAAAGACCCAAATTTCTTTTAACAAGGAAACAAAGGGTAGAGCTCCTTAGAGGTCAAGTAAGTTGTGTTGAGATTGTAGAAACAGCATTGTAAAGGCCTAGTAAGTAGTGGAAAAGCAAGCCAAGAATGTAGTGCCACAGAGACAAATAAAGTTGAACATAAGTTGCAAAAAGAGCACTGCAAAGGCAAAGTGTGTTGTCTAGAGGGTGTAGAAAGAGCACCGAAGAGGCTTAGTAAGTTATGCAAAGGTTGTAGAAAGAGCACTACAGAGGCCCCGTAAGCTGCAGAGAAGCATGCCAAGAGCAAAGCATCATCGAGGCTTGGTAAATTGCATAGAGGTTGCATAAAGAGCACTGTAGAGGCTCAATAAGTTGCATAGAAGTTGCATAAATAGCACCATAAAGGCATAGTAAGTTGTGGAAAAGCAAGCCGAGAGTGAAGTACTATAGAGACCAAGCAAGTTTTGCATTGCCAAACGAGAATTGTAGAGGCCAAGTAGAGTTGTGGTATAGCACGCACATTAGTGATCAAGTAATTTGAAAAAAAGAGAAGGCACATACAAGTTGTGGAATGCTTGTAAAAGCAAAGTTGTGGAGGTGTGTTACAACTTACAAGCATTGTATAGTTAAAGGTGTGATGGCATGGAGGTATATAATAAACCTCTCAGGTCAAAAGTTGTGATGCAGAAGGTTGTGGACTAATGTAGACCTTGTGAGGAAGATTGTGGTAGGTAAAAGTTGTGTATGAGAAGAGCCACCGACACCATGAAGAACAAGGCATGGAGAGTAAATCCACAGAGGAAAACATCAATGATTGTAGATCCATAGAGGAAAGGTTGCAGAGAGCATATCCACAAAAGATAAAGCGATAGAGTCCTCAGAGGACAAAACATTGTCAGAGTAGTCATTTGAGAATCTGAAAAACTGCCAATAAGACCAGTGAGATCAAGGAGAGTAGACATTGAAAGAGTACCAAATAGAAGTATGATATCAGAAGAAAGAGGTTTCTTACATTCATCCTGTACCTCTTCATCATCCCTTTTAGCTTCTTCGGGTCAAGCTGATCCTTTCTTTCTTCATTTTTCCTTTTATTATTTCTGTGATTATCTTTTCTATCTTTATCATCATCATCATTTCCTCCTTGTGGAGGCTGCCCGCTATCACCAGTGGTTGATAATCCTTGCTGAGAATCCAAATCAAAAGGTAGATCTGAAGGAGGAGCAGAATGTTTCTGCTCATCACCAATAGACTTCTCCTGTGTATCTAACACATTTTTCTTACTTCCTTCTTCAGTATCAGTGGCGATCATCTCTTCCTGAATAAGTCCTGACTTGTGAAAAGTAGTGTGCAATTTTTTTCTATAGATGTAGAAGTGGAGGTCTTGTCTGCACCAAGCCTAAACCTCTAGGACGTTGTGTAATGTCCTAAGGTCTCCATGGACCATCCTCATTTTTCCCAATTCCTGCAACCCTTTGTAACTTGACTTGAAGAACATATCATAGCCAGGGATATGTAGTTGTTTATTTTCTACTTCATTCGTAATTAATGACTGAACTTCAGCCTGAACATTTTCTGCTCTTCATCATTAGTCATTAAATGCAATGAAACTTCCTCATCCTATGGATGTGACTTATCATACAATTCTGAAAATTTTCATCAACAGAAACATCCCCAAAATCTTGTGTTACCATTTGCAAATACTTCCTCATCAATCATGTTATCACAGGATTTGTACTTGTGCAAAGCCTCTCACAAGTGGTAATCAAGTGTAACACACTAGGAATTCCTACCACTGTCACCTTAGTAAACACTCCCCTCATTTTAGTGATGGAAGGAGATCCAACACAAGGGAAGCTTTTCTTGTGACCTCAAGGGATCCTATAGCAAGTTGGAGACAAGTCTATGGCCCCCTCTCTTGGTCACTTGTAATGATATGCTAGTTTCATGGGAGAGGTTGAAAACGAGACAAGACGATTGATTGATTGAAGATGTGAGAGATATTTCAGCAATTATCAAGTCTATACATGCAAGCAATGATCCCATACACTAGATATCAGCAAATGAGGGCTGCTGCAATAAAATTAACAATAAATAACAGAGTTTTACCAGCAATAAATGTTTTGTAACAGCAGCAAGAAATCAGCCCTCAATTAGCAAGTTAAATCTTAAAATGTAGCCCTTGTTGAGTAGAACAAGATCCAATAGCTAGAAAATGATTCCAAGCAAATTTGACCACGATATTAAGTAAGTTAGCAGCAATTTAACCAAGCCCTAATGGCTGCAATCAACTTTTATAACAGCAACAAATTATTGAGTTAAATTGCAAGTCATTGGGTTAGATTAGGCACAAGAAGGTAGTTGAGGATTCACCCAATAAGTTAGTTTGAGAGAGAGAGAGTTTGTTTGAGTTTGCAGACACTTGTAGACAAGAGACTAGTGCTGTTTTCCTTCTTAGGGAAAATGGAGTCAATGCAATACATTCAAAAGAGGCTAAGGACAAGAGAAAAGGTGAAGGTTTAAGCCTTAAGATTATTCCCTCATAAACCTAGGTCAAGCCTCAAAGGAAAAGCCACTAAAGTTTATCCTCTCATAAACCCTAGGTGCCATCACACTTCTCATGCATCTAGCAAAGAAAATGGATGGAAATGAATGAAAGCCTAAAGTTTATCCTCTCATAAACCCTAGGTCTTGATCTCAAAGGCAAAGCTAAGGGGGTGTCCCCTCACAATCCTTAGCCTTATCTTTGTATGCTTCAACAAAATCAAGGTGAAAAAAACAAGGGAAGGGGATAACCTCTCTTAATCCTTCCCTAGGGTTTCAAAATTATTCAAGGAAAACAATTATAACATGCAATTATTGCCTCTCTAATAGAGCACTCACCAACATATACCATGAAATAACACTTAAAAACCATGAAAAATCACTTATTAGTGAAGTCGCTATCATAAGGAAACCCTAGTTTGCATGAAGAATTCACCATAACAAGAGAAAGCATCCATCCAAGTCACTCCAAAAGTGCGCATAAGACATCCATAGAGAAAAAGAAGAGATAGAGAGAAAGCAGTAGTGATGAATCACAAGTGTGAGTTATGATTTGGACTTGAGGTAGCGCTAGCATATATATATATATATACATACATACAAGGCTAACCTAGCGCTATATCCCCTCAAAGCCCTACAAAATACAAGTAATTCATGATACAAGTGAGATAGGTCTAGACTGACCCCTCAAATAGCCTCAAACAATGAATAATCATGCTAATTCACCATAATAATGTCCTCCTAGGTCACACGTGTGGTGACGTCATGCTCCAAGAGGGTGTGTGAAGCCTCCAAAGGCCATGTCTCATCATCAAGTGGTGCAAGCAAGGTGGATGGTGTGTCTCCTCATCAAGAGTCATGTCATATCATCAAGCCATCAAACGGTGCCCCAATGGAAAGCAAGCTCCATCATCATTAGGCAATCCCTAGCGCATGATGTCATCATCAAGGAGTCCAACGTCAAGGGTGAGAAGCCCAATGTCCAAGGTGGAATGAATATGCATCACCTCTTTGAGTAGTGTCTAAGCATAACCAAGTGCAATGTCCTCCATCATATGCTAAATAAGGTGTGGGGTGCTTTGTCCAAGGTGTGGGCTTCCTGCATATCTTCCTACCATCGTGACCATATCTGTCAAATGAGATCTTATTTGTCCATCGTCCAGGGTCTAGGAGGTGTGAGAGGATGTATCTGAAGGAGGTCAATCACCAAGTGACCGAACGCTTTGCATGACACGTGCTATATCCTATATAAAATGCACAACATCCTGGGTGAAAGAACAAAGACGTCCTCCAAAGACCATGTCAAGTGCACCCAAGTCAGTCAAAACCGTGAAATCAAGTAAAACCAACAACCACAAGGGGCAATAGTCCTTAGAATCATGCAAAGTAAGCCATCTATTAATACAAAAGCCAAAATGAACAACTCCCATTGGGTATCCTCTTCAAACTTCACACAAGCCCAAGAATTTATGCAATTTGGCAAGTTTAGGTATGGGGGGACCATCGAAAGAATCTATTAGGTGTGCCAGTACCCAAGTAGAAAGATATTTCCCAAGAGAACCCATCAGAGATATGTAATGAATGTAAGGTGGTCATGGGGTTTACTTCTGGGCATGTGGTTATTAACATGCAAGACAATGTATGGGATCACCTCCATGAGTGCTTTTGTAGAGGGTGTTCTTGGCGATTGAGTTACCCTTTCCTCGACGCTTTTTGCATTCCAAACCCCTTATTTTCCTTTTTCTTTATTTTTATTTGATTTGCAAGTCCCCTTAAAAAGGTTTCAAGCATAGCATTTCCTTTTCTTTCATTTGGGATATATTCAAGTACTTTTTCGATTTGATGAATGTGTTTATTCGCATTAAGACTAGGGGCGATCGCCATTAATGAGGGGGTAGAGATCAATTATGGACTATGGATTTTAAATGTCCTCATTATCCCATTTATTTCTTTATTATCAGGCAGCTGCAATCTACCTCTTGGCCTTTAGCCCCTTCTTCTCATAAGAGAATGAGGTACATGCCTTTTTGGTGTACATGTAACCACTATTGATGATTACAGGCTACAACTGTGTGAGACATTCTCCAGGACACAGACTGATTGAGTCGGCCTGAGAGAGAGCCCCAGAGACGGGAGTGTGGTTCCTATCTGAGACAGAATTGGAACGTAGTGATGGCCTCCTCCTTACAGAGAGTTGAGAAGAACTCCAGATGATTCTACTGTATAATGCAGTAAGAAAGGATATCTGTTGAGTTGGACGTGCCTGTGGCTGAGCACAAGGTGAATGTGTGAATTCCCATAGAGTTGGGTGCATCGTCATGAGACAAAGATGAAGATGATGTATTAGCCTCCTCTGAGCAACGAGTTGAGATGATGAACTCCAGATGACTCTCCTGTGTAATGCAGTGGGAAAGAAGATCTGTTGAGTGGATGTGCCTGTGGACGAGCACAAGTGAACGTGATCCTAGTGGATGAGCACTAGTGAGAGTGGTTCTCCTGTGTAATGCAGTGAGATAGAGTTATGGACATCCCTATGGATGTGCCCCTAGTGGTTGAACACTAGTGGGTGTATGAGATCCCTTGCTATATTATTCAAGAGTCAGACCTGCCTGTAACCCAAATTGTAATGTAAAGGGTACAGGTCGGCCACACCTTAATGTAATTAATAATTAATGTAAAAGATAATTAATCTGGTTAATATTAATTATATTGTGAGTTAGAGGTCGGCCCTGTTGTGCCAATAGACACTTATGTTGACAGGTCAAGTCTAATATAAGTAAAGGTAGATTCCCCATTGAGGAATCGTATCTTTTGTGTGAGTTTGGAAATTTCAGCAAGTACATCTTCTTGGGAAAAGTGCGCACCTCTCTTGGGCGCTAGTCTTCTAGGTTTTGCAAGCACCCTCTTGTGCGCTAGGTTTTCTTGGTGGTGAAGGTCTTTTTCTTGAAGAATATAGCAAAGGATTTGGCTGAGTTTTCTTCCCTTGTTGAGAAGAGTTTCCCAAGATACTTCTTGTGTTCTTGTGCATGGTGTTTCTTCTTGTGATCTTGGTTGCTGCAACATAATTGTTTATGGTTTAATTTAAATGCTAAAATGGAATGAACTTCATGCTTAAACCTACCACATTACCCAAAAGGTGGGAGAATGGAAGGATCAAGGATGGAAAAGTGGTAAGTATGATTGGGAATGGTATGCTACCCCTTTCAAGGAACCACGAGTAGTACCCCTTTTCCCCAGGAGTGACAACATAGGGCTAGGATGCCTAGGATGGCCACCAAGGTGAAACAAGGAAAAATGCATAACTTTTGAGCTCATGATTCGTTATCCAAATTCAACCTATGATCATCACTCAAATGCCCAATGTATTAAATATGACACTTTATATGAAACAAGGACTTATGTACCTCATAATGTGTCGAAACACCATCTCCCAATGAGCCTTGTTGATTGAGTTAGATGAACCATGCTTGTGAGGAAGAGACATCTGAGGGGACTGTTGGGATGCTCTCTATGGATATGCTAATCATCATCATCGTCGGTATCACTGTCTTCATTGCAGGCCATGAGACATGATCTCCTCTAGTTACCCCTAGGTGAGAGGGGGTAACAAACCACTAGTGACCTTTCTTGTGGGCATTCCATCCCTCCTCTTAACTTCTCAATTCTATCAATGGACAAAATGGGCAATTTAACCTTAGGGTCTGGAATGGAATCCCCAGGTCTTCTAAAAAACACCAAATATTTAGGAACAATTGGCTTTTCTTCCTTTTGTAATGGAAAAATCTCCTCGGCTAGTTTATTGTCTGCTCCACCTATTGGGCCAACACCCGATGCACCTCTAGCCATCTACTCTTATTATCCAAGCTCTGCAATTCAGGGCTCCTAGTGGATCTAAGCACTGGGATTAAATTCTTCCTTCTTTCTTGATATGATCCTGTATGGTGTAGAAATTTCTGTGTTGTAGAGTTTTAATTCAAAACAAAAATTTCACCTCTTAACAAGTGGTTTCCCGGATCTTAACCCTGTGAATTTTCAGTCTTAGGGCTGTTATGAAATATAAACAAAACAGCAACAGGAGCGGACCATATTTCAATTCTTAACAATCCCAATTTGCTAGGCAGTTCAAGAGAAAAGACACTAATGTGTTCCAATAAGTTTCTACCCTCTAGCACAATCTTATCACACATATAGCAGATCTGTAGACACTTATGACAGCTGTAAAACAACAGTAATTCTGCCCTTATATTCTTCAATTATAATGTTAAATTACTTGACATATTCACCCTTAACTTATGTCAAATCAACAAAACAAATAGTGTTGGAAATTACAAACCATGAAAAATATAGATGGCTGAAAATCAAATCTGCAATTTACACAAGTATTGGATAGCTAGAAACTTTATTAATATGCATAAAGATGAAGTTCATGTACGTATCATGGCCTTATTCCAAGGCTAGTACAATCGTTTAGCTCTCGAAACCCCTAGCTAGAGAAAACAATGAAAACTTTAGCTCACACCAAGGAGATCCAACAAGCATGCATCACACAAGCATGTCCTCCAAGACAAGTCATCTCTTCTTTTTTTCTTCACCATGTATAACCTAGGGTTTCATCTCAAAACCCTAATCTCTAAATCTCCAAGGGATGAAATCCTAACCCCTCCAACAAGCTCAAGAACCTTGGCAACTCCAAGAGAGAGAGAGATAGATCAAGTACAAAAGAAGATCCAAGAGAGAGACGAGAAGTCTTGCGCTCTCCTTGATTATACCTCTACACAAGAATGAACAAGAATGAATGAGTGAGTGAAGGACTCTCTCCTTCATCTATATAAATGAGAGATAAGGGAGGCCAACAATACATATGTGGGCCAATGCCCTTACAAGCAACCCACAATAACACATGTAGGCTCACACATGTGGAGCACTACACTCCAAGAGTACACATGTCAATCTCTAAGGTGATGGCGTCCACAAGCAAAGCTCCAAATGTAAGTGTGCTCCACGAGGTGTGTCGAACATTCCTCCTATAAGCTTCCAAAGACTCCAATGAACCTCCTAAGCCACGTAGTCCCCTTGTCCACTCCCCTTGCATGGACACTATCGCAACTTAGGCGTCCCTGAGCCAACTCCAAGATTCCATGTAGGCATCCAAGCTACCTTGTGTTGTCTAGGGCCCAATGCCCTCCTCCAAGCTACAAAATGCTCCTCCTCCTAAGTAGGGCATTCTGCAAGCAAGCAACTATCTCCATGTGGCCATCATGTAGAATGTCGCCAAAGCCGTCCAGATATCTTCAATGTCCTAGGGAAGAATATCATGCAGGCACCCAACTAAGGTCAAGAAACCACTGAGTAACTCATCTTCAATGTGCAAAACCATCACGAACCATCTCCCATGTGTAAATCCATAACAGACCATCCAAGGGCTTATCATATACCATGTACCCCAAATCTCATAAAACACCCACAAACATGGTGTAAACACTTTCATAATAACCCTGAAAACTAACACTCCATCTTTACAAGAAAATTGTTTACACCAACACTTATTGACTCCCTTTGTAACTCCACCAAATCTGCCACCTGCAACATGTACTTGCTGTATTCTTAGAATCAACCACTGTCTCCTATAAAGAAATTGACATCCATGCTATCACAACATCTCGATCCTCCAAAGAATATTGACCACCTTTGAATATGAAGGAACATAACCCTAGAACATAAGCACCCTGCCAAACTCCATCATCCCTCAAGTCAACATTATAAGCCAAAATCAATGGACACCACATCATTAGCCACTCAAGACGTCCTGCAAAGATAATCACATCTCCATACAAGACCAACACATGTGGATCACATCTACCAGAGTCATAGAGACGGAAATCTACACAAGTGAACTCCTCGATCCTAAATACCAAGTATGTGGTATAGATAACAACCTATGCAAGGTTATCAACAACCTGTCAACATGAGAATCCCTCTCGTGCACCTCAAATCCTCCAACAACTGAAACAACCTGAACTAGGCCAACTACCTCATCCCGAGAAACTCCTAAAGCAAGAGTAACATCACGATCAACTCCCTCTATTTGAGAGAATCTAATAACCCTATCCATGTACTCTAAAATACTCCCATCACCTACAATCATGGAATCAACTGTAGCATCATCCTCCATCAAGGTATCACACCTCTCCTTCTTAAGACAACTGGAAGGCTCATAGATGGAATAGACAATGCATTATGACTTGCATATCTCCGAGGAAGTATATATTCGCTCATTGAAGATTTAGCTGCTCCTATATGCCCTCGAGGATCCTCAAAACTAGAAGACTCATCCAACCTCTCATTGGAATGTACATGTGCTACTAGATTAATACGTAACTTGTAAAGGCCACCCTTTCTCACCCCTCTAGCCAAAGTCCTCAAACTAGTTAGACTACAATCAATAATTGTGCACTATTGTTCCTCAAATGTAATTCTCCACCTTGTATCTGCTATATAAGAAACTGAAAGAAGACTCTTCTTCAACCTAGGAACAAACATAACATTATCCAACTCAAAAACATCACTTGTAGGCATTTAGAAGGAAATGGAGCCAACTCCTCTCACATGATAAGTAGCATCATCACCAAGCTCCACGCTCATGTCTCCTTCTCGCTCCTGAATCTTGGTAAATAAACACTTAACATATATCACATGTCTTGAAGATCCACTGTCCACATACCATCCAACACTAGACACAGTTTTAGAAGACAAGCAAGAAACCATGGAAAAGACAGTCTCAAACTAAGAGTGATCCTCTTCTACACTTGCTACAGTCCCAATTGCAACCTGTTTCATACCCTTTCCCTTCTTCAATGGACATTGGCTAGCATAATGTCCCATCTCATGATATCAAAAACACATTGCCTTACTCAAGTCCCTTCTTTCCTATGTTTGTACCTTCCTTCTTCTTGTAGCCTTTCTTGCTACCCTTCTTTGTTTTCTCGACAAGACAAATCGCATCTATTTCCCCTCGTTGCTCTAAATAAGATTATAATTTGATTTCTTCCTACACAAGATCAACCCAAAGTTTTTGAAACTTTGGCAACGTATCTTGAGCACAAACACCTTGAACAAAAGGTATATAGAAATTTCCATCCCTAGGTGACTGTTGTCCTTATGATCTCAATTAAACAAACAATTTACTAAATTTAATTAGTGCAGAAATTAAATTTCAGACCATAGCATCAATCATACAATAGATGGAAAAGTAAATAGCGGAAGCATAAAACAATTTCACACATACGTAGGTAAGTTTTCATTCAAAATCAACTTTTCATTCCTTCAATCAAAGCTTACAAGGTAACCTCAGTTGATGTTTTATGATTCTCAGATTTGATAGTTATTGCCTTATGATTAATAACAAGATTCACTTTCATACAACAGTTATCATAGAATAACTATACACTGAAAATCTCAACTATAACAATGCAGTGGAAATAAAAAGATCTAGAAATATTAACCATGCACAGTAGATGTTGATATTATGGTAGCTGCGGGAGGTATTTACCTCCACGTGTAAACCTGACGAGAATAGAATATTCCGAGAAGCAAGAAGAAACCCTAATGAGTTGGCTAATAACCCTAAAAGACATGTCGACTCAAGAAGATAACTTGTATTAGGTTATTAGCCTCCAAGAGAAGAAGTCGACCAGAAGAAATAATATATACTGAACAGACAGATACCCAGAATGAGAAGTCGGCCCAGGCAGTTAGCCAGAATTACTATAAATACAGGAGGCTAGTCTTCATTCTGGCAGGTAGTCTCAGAATTGCAGAGCAACACTTGTGTGCATTGCAGTGCCCAGTTTTGTGTGCAGGTTTGGAGGAGGGCTGCCATTGCAGTTGCTGCAGCTAGCAGATCACGTTTGGCTTGGACTATCTCTTGGTTAGGGTTTGGACTATCTGATCAGCTCTTGTTGGTGCGCTATCCTTGGGGAAAGGTGCGCTACCCCTTGTTTGGCTATCGAGCCTAGGGTTTGCTTCCGGAGTGATTCTCTGTCAAGGTTAAGGTGCTCGAAGGGTGGCTTCGGTCTATGGTTGGGTGACAATAGCGATATTGTCAATGGTAAAACGAGCACATCCATTATATTCTAATAGGTTATGGGCCCACACCTCCTTCATTCAGTCTAATCGCTGGAAGGAAACATAGCCATAAGGATATTAAGCTCGTCGAAGAACTGCCGCTAGGGTTTCTAGCAGGAGCAGTCACTAACGCACTGTCGCTAGGGTTACTAGCAGGTGCAGCTACAGAAACCCTAATCCTCTCGTTGAGGCACCTCAAGTGAAGGGATTGACCTAATCTCCGGATAGATCAATGCGCCCTAGCCGAGAGCATCTCCTGGAACTCTCAGCAAGCCAAGACATCAAGTTTGAGTTTTTGGTCAAATCTAGGGTTGACTAAGTCAAAGAAGCCATGACTTACTCTATGAAGTCAGAAAACAAGTTAGATGGAGCTTCTAAATTCAGAGTGTGGAAGACAAGGATTGACCTCATCCTTGCCAAGAATAAAGTGTTGGATATCGTGAAAGGAAAGATCGTGGAACCAGAGTTTGAAGAAGGAAAAGAGAAAGAACTGCAGAACGTTGCAGTTATGAAGAAGTTCAAAGACGRTGACATCAATGCCATGAGTATCATAGTGGACTCTATAAAAGACCACTTGATACCCTACATCTCCCATCTTGACTCATCGAAGAAGATGTACGATGCCCTAACAAACCTCTTCTCAGTCAGAAACATTGGACAAATAATGAGTCTAAAGAATGAGCTCTGTGACATGAAGATGAATGATGATGATAGCATAACATCATACTTTGTGAGGATCTCCCAGTTAAGAGATCAACTACAAGCTATTGAAGAGATCATTTCGGAGAAGGAATTGGTAAATATTGTACTCAATGGTCTTCCCAAGACATGGGATGTATTTGCCGCAAGCATGAACACAAGGAAGGAGTATCCTACATTTGAAGAACTTTGGACTTGCTGTGCTCAAGAAGAATCCAGGATTAGTGCAAAAGAGAAACCCCAAAAGAAGTACGATGATCAAGCCTTCATAGTAAGATTCAAGAATTTTAGGAACAAAAGGAAGCTTGGTTCAAGGAGGAAGCCAAATCAAGAGAAAGATAATTCAAAAATACAATGCTTCAACTGTCGAAAGTATGGTCACTACAAGAATCATTGTCCTGAGCTAAAGAAAAGGAAGGGGACACACGAAGCATCAATTGTCGAAGAAAAGGAACCTACAAAGAAGACTAAGCAGGATGAAAGAGACTTCTTCTTCTGAAGGTAACAATACTCTCCTTAGTTCTTGTACATATCTTGTTTTCATAGTCTTTGTACACATTTGTATATATTTCTTAGAAGA
>ML790384.1:554643-567203 GCA_009831015.1 Picea engelmannii | reverse complement strand
GCCCTGGTTACTAACCTAGGGTCTTCATCAATATATGTCCCAGACCACATACCCCAGGAGTGCACTGGGGGCCCTAGATCTCGTCTAGGGTCTTGGCCATCTTCCAGGAGAATGGCTCTCGCTGCTGCATGTAAATTTAACAAGGTTTCCTCATTTGTAAATCATAATTCATCTTGTGGAGAATTACTACACTTTTATTCTATCTTCCTCTTTCACTATGGATCACTTATGTTGTTGGAATACTAAGAGGGGAGTGAATCAATATTAGTACTTTTGATCATTTTTAACCACAATGTGTATTGTTTAGTTTATGAGAAAATTGTCAATAACATTCCATATGAGCAATATACATAAACAGTGAACAACAAGCAACCACACATAAAAACAATACACCAATATTTTACGTGGAAAGCCAATGCGGGAGAAAACTACAAAATGATTTTCTTGTATTGTCACAATAATTTAATTCGTAGGAAGCACCAACTTCCTTGTTTTCCAGCTACAACTGGAAGGAGGCTACAACCCCCTAGTTTATTAGGATCCAACCTGAAGGAAGCTACAATTCCTTGATTCTCTATCTCTAACCAGAAGGAGGATACAACCCCTATGTTCTATGGCTATAACTAGAAGGTGGCTACAACCACCTATCCTTTCCCCGTCCAACCACCCTGAAGTATATGTGTCAAATAACTGATGCAACCATTATCTCTTTTTCACTGTGAAATATGTTATTGTAAAACCTGTCACATAAACCTGTAGCAACCTGTACAAATAACTTGTACCAACAACCTATATCAACCTCTACCAATAACTTGTACCAACTTGTACTAACAACCTGTAGAAACATGTACCATTAACCTATACCAACAACCTGTAGCAACCTATACCAATAAATTGTACCATTCTGTACCAACAACCTGTACAAACAATCTCCTCAACCAATGAGATATGATAGCATAGATCCCATACCCATTATCACAAGTGTATAGATCAAACCATGTACAAATTTATCTCTCTAATCATGTGCCATACATATACAAACAATCATAACCAAGTGTAATGAACCCTCACATCAACCAAGCATCAAACCCTCACTTTTATGTAGAATCAATCTGTACCAATACTTCAACAACACACCTCAAACAAAAATCCCTCAAACATGTACGAAGAAATATAAGATATGCCTCAACAATATACCCAACAAAGTGTTCCAATGATAAACAACAAATATACCAACATTGTACTTTTGTATATCTGTCTCATACAGTATGTCAGATACAACCAATATTCTCTCCAGAGAAAATACTCAATCTCCCATAACCATATCTAACACAACCACCAACATCCAACTACATACAAGCATATAACATACCTTTTGAACCTATAGATAGATATGTTGTACCTGACCACTATCACACTTGCTTGTAGCCTCTCCTCATCCTCTACAACCTGAACCACCTCTCATTCTTTAGATCTGACACTACCTCATGTGACGAAAGGAGATGTCTAGCAAGGCCTTGCGTGACAGGCTAAATGCATCACACAGGGATGCCTCATGGGAAATTCACAGTTTGACCCACGGGGATGAGCCTAATTAGGGTTTTCTCATATTTTTCCTCTATCCTATGCAGCTATGAAACTTTGTCATTGCTCTTCCTTCATTGCCTCAGACTTTCACAACTTCACATGTATCAATGAGTACCTACAATAAACCTTTCACAAGATAGATATTCAATGTGCTCAATAGGTGCTAATGGGAGTCTCTTTCTCTCTTATTTATACTCTCCAAATGCCTTCCTTTAGGGTTCATATTCTAACTATTTTACCCAACTTCCCTCTTTTAGGGATAACCCACTTTCAACTACATTACCCACTTGCAAATACTTTACCCATAATTAGTAAACTCACCACTTCTTGTTGCAACGAATTTATTTTTAATTATTTTCTTATTGCAACAACTTTACCCATGATTAACTCCTTGTTTTTTTTGTTTTTTTTTCCTTAGAAAAAAGCGTAATTTTATTCATCTGGAGAGACAAAATTACATTGTGTAGATGCTTCTAGGAGTACAACACACCCCTTGTGTGTAATATGGACAAAGAGTCTAGGTCCTCGACCATGGCCCGAAAAGTGGCCACAAAATAGGCTTTTTAAGAGCAAAAATTCCTTTGTATGACTGAAATCCTATAATTACATCACCCAGAACAAGGTGGAAAATAAATTGTAAATTTAATAGCATTATAAGTGCATGCCAAAGGAGCTTCATGAAAGAGCATAGATGCAAGTTGATAATCTATTTGCATATGTCTGAAAATTGCACTTTAGTGGAACATCATCTGTTGAAAGTTGTTTATAACTGCTATAAACAAAAGTTTATGTATGATAAGGAACACACTGTGACCAAAATACATCGTTCAAGTTACTGTATGAGAAGGGAGGGAAGGAAATATTCAATCTTGTGTCTGTCTTAGAGCCTCTATAAAAGGTCAGTGATAGAAAGCATGTGTTTATTCCCCCTTATACTCTATGATGTGCCACTGACCCAAAGTTAGTTGTAGTCCTGCTTTTGACAAAGCATCTGCTACCACATTCATGTTCCTATAGACATGGGAGATAACCACTGAATCAAATCCCTTCAACAAACAAAATATGTCCTCAAAAATAGGAAAAAGAAAAATATTGTGACATTGTTGAAGCTTTCTTGCCCAGTTGATGACATTCATAGAATCACCATGTATTTGGAGGTGAAGAATTTCCTTCTCTTTGGAAAATATAAGTAGTAGTTTCAGAGTCAGTAGTTCAGCATAGTTATTTGTACCTTGTCCTGGTCCCAATTTTAGATGAAAAGAGTGGTTTTTAGCTAAATGAAGAACTATTCCTCCCCCACAAGTGTGATTCTGGGAAGCCCCATCGAAGTATGCCCTAGGATTTGATTTGTCAATGGCCTCTATTTGTTTCAACTGCAAAGTAGGACCTTCTTTTGACTGTGGGAAATGTGATAGGATGGACAGACTTTGGGATGGAATTCTCTCTAGAACAAAGGATTTTCCATTGAAGATCATTGCAATCCTATCCAACCAAATTCCCCAATTGATAATGAGGGGGGGGATATTTTAACTCCTTAAATATTGGATCGTGGATCCAAGCCTTCCAAGCTTGTTCCAAAATTATTATGCCCCATACACAATTCTACTCAAGGCTTGCAGAGGCTTCAATCCACACTCTCTTTGTAAATCGATAGTTAATGAGCATATGGAATGTAGTTTCTTTATCATTTTGACAAATAGGACATCTGACAGGTCCTTCAAACTAACACTTTCTCATATTTTCCCAAGTTGGAATTTTTTTCATTTAGGGCCGCCCATAAGGATATTTTGACTTTTTGCGGACATTTTAACTTCCATAATCCCCTCCACCACCAACTAGGATTTTTCTGATGAAGGTCCATATTCAAGGCTATGTAGCCAAGTTTTGAGGTATAAGATCATGATGGGTCCTTTTTCCATGCCAACGCATCCTCTTTGTCTGAGAGTCTAATATGGCCTACCATGGAGTGTTGTGATATAATTTTCAAATAGTTTTATTGAAGCTCCAATTAAGCCCAGAGAAGCAACACTTTTCCATCCTTGATTCCAAAGGGTAGTTGTGTTTGGATCAGATAGGTGGAAGAGAAGGGAAATTTTCTTCCCGTAGAGTTGGTTAATTAATTCCTATGGTAGAATGTGAGACTTTTCACTTCCCGGCTAGGGATCAACACCAATACGAAAGTGATTTCCTTTACCTACCCTCCAGGCCAGGCCTTCCCCTACCAATGGAAAGGAGGAGATCAAAGCTTTCCAAAAAATCGAGCATTGCCTAAAAGTCTTGTTTGGAGATCGAATACAATATTCTACTATATCCAGTAAGATATATTTTTTAGTAACTACCAAAGACCATAGATTGTTTCCTGAAATGAGGTGCCAACTAGTTTTTTCCACCAAATCCTTGGAAAACATAAATATATTTTTGAGTCCCCATCCTCCCAAAGCTTTTGGTCAAGCAAGACAGTGCCATTTTTCCCATGGTTGAGTGAACTTATCCCCGGAACCCAACCAGATAAAGAGAGAACAAAACCTTCTGATTTTTTCCAGCACTCTCTTTGGAATCAAGGCCAAAGACATCCAATAGACTAGAAAGGCTTCCAGAAAAAAATTGGTTAGAGTGAGTCTGCCTACCCTAGATAGCCACTTGAAGATCCAACCAATTAACCTTTTTTCCAATTTTGATAGCAACCATTTCCAGTCCTCTTTGCGATAGTTGTTTGGCTTCAAGTGGAACCCCAAATATTTTAGGCCTCCCAAGATGTCCTGGATTTTAAAAGGAAAGAGTCTTTGATAATTATCCACTTCCTCTCTTTCCATATCTAAGAAGGAGAGGCTACATTTTTGGATATTTATTTGCATCCCTATAGCAGAACAAAAAAGGGATAGAATTTCTGCTAGAACTTTTGCATCCCGAACCCGACCACTTCAAAAAACAAGGACATCATCCACAAATAGTAGATGTGTGATCC
Source organism: Picea engelmannii (assembly GCA_009831015.1). Taxonomy (NCBI): domain Eukaryota; kingdom Viridiplantae; phylum Streptophyta; class Pinopsida; order Pinales; family Pinaceae; genus Picea; species Picea engelmannii. The sequence goes on along the minus strand of ML790384.1, from coordinate 562,651 downwards.
TCATCCCAAGGATATTTTAATTCCTTGGAATTCCCCCGTTCTTACCGCATTAGCAATAGCCCTGCTAAAACCCTCAACCACCAGGAGGAAGAGGAGTGGAGACAATGGACATCCTTGGCGCAAACCTTTTTCGAAGATGAAGAAAGGATATTTTGCCCCATTAATAAGTACGATGAGTGAAACGAAGTAAAACAAGTCATCGTCCACTTAATAAAAGGAAACTCAAACCCGAGATGAGTGAGTAGGAGCCAGATATAAGACCAATTTACCCTATCGAAGGATTTTGAGAGATCAATCTTAATAACGGTACCTTTCTCTCTTGATGTCTTTAAGTTATGAATCCCTTCCTGAGAAACTCATATTGATTCATGGATTTGATGTCCTTCAAGAAATCCAAATTGTTATTTTGAGATGGAATCTAAAAGGAGTGGCTTCAGCCTACGGGCTATGATTTTGGCTATAATTTTTTAAATGCAATTGCAGAGTGAGATAGGTCTGAAGTCATCAAAGGACTAGGGATCATTCACCTTAGGAATGAGGGATACGAAGGTAGTGTTGAGAGGGTTATGTATTCTTCCATTTAATTTGGATTCCTCAATGTCTTTAAGTATGTCACCTCCGATCAGATCGAAGAAGCACAAATAAAATTCAATTGACCATCCATCTGGACTTGAAATTTTATCCTTTTGAAATATTTGAAGAGTATCCTTGAGATCATCTTCAATGACTTCTGCAAAGAGATCTTTGTTCCCTTCCTCATTCACAAATCTAGGGAAGTATAAATCCAATATTATGATGTCATCTATGTTCACTCTTCTATACACTTTGAATAAGGACTGAAAATGGATTTTCCCCATATTTGTTATCCCTTCAAAGGAAGTATCTAATCTTCCCTCCAGGTACTTTAAGATCCAAATTGTGTTGGAAAATTTATGTCCCTTGGCATAGGCATGGAATAATTTATTGTTCACGTCCCCATTCTCTAGCCAGATTGTGTGACTTTTAAGCCTCCAAGTTGCTTCTTGATCTGCCATCAATTTTATACGTCTTGCCTCAAGACTCTTCAAGTTTTCTTGGGAGGATCCTGAGGAGAACCCAAATTCAGTATCTTGATAAATCACCTCAAGCTAGTCCTCAATACTTTTGATTTCTCGCTCATCTTCTTTTTGTTTTTGTTTTTCACAAAGAATGACCAATTTTTTTGTTTTTTTTAGATTAGTCACAAATTGGATGGCATCCAGAGTTCCATTTGTATCTTATAAATGGATCCATTTTAACTTTACCAGCTTTTGAAAGCCTTCATCATTTATCCAAGTAGAGTTGAATTTGAATGGGGAGGCTAGATTTTGGGGAACACCTTCTAAAACAAACCAGACTGGGGAATGATTTGATTCTCCTCCACTCCCAATCCATTAACGAAATTGGGAAGGAAGCACCAACATAGATTCTGAGATCAAAAATCAATCTAAACGTTTGGAAACATGGGCCTCCCCTACCCTCATATTCCTCTAGGTGGGAAGAAGCTTAATTGGTGCTATATCAATAAATCCATTGGAAGACATAAGATGATTGAATTATTCTGCTTGAGGGTCAGGGTGTGTTGAGGGACCCCAACTTTCAGCTTCCCCCAAAGAGAAATTGAAGTTGCCTCCAATGATTGTATTTTTTTCCTTCAAAAGATATTTTCTAAACAGAGAATACCATAATGGAATCCTATATGAATGTGGCCCATAAGCATTAATTATTCTGACCTCCAGGACAAGTCCTTCCACCTGGACATCTACCCCCAAATAAGAGTCAAAATACCAGGAGTTTAAAAGATTTATACTTCTAGAACACCATCCGATGGCTAGTCCTCCCAACCTTCCTCAAGCGTCCAAACCTAGGAAAATCCATCCCGGGAAGAGAGTAGATAGTGTCTTGGTGGCCGAGGCTTCATCTTCTAAAGTTTCTTGAAAAAAAACCATATTAGGCTCATGTAGGAAAACCAACCTCTTCAGAGGGGATTTTTTGTGGGGAATCGATAAACCCCTGCAGTTAAAAGAAAGGATTTTCATGGGGGAACCCCATAAGGGGATTTTGTTGCTCTAAGATCCCCGAGAATAGACCGTTGTCAAACTTAATCAATATCGACTAGTGTGCAATATTGAGCTATGAAGATATGTGAAGTTCTACCTCGGCCGATGTTTGTCTTCATAGATTTTGGATTAGGGATCGGGCCCTTGGAGTCTGTTGTAGGAATAGAGATCGATATGTTGTGAAGATGGAAATGAATGATAGAATCCTTAGAACCCTCAGAGGAGGGTTCCTTAGAAGACCAAGAAGCAGGGGATTCAGGAGGAGAGCCCGAACGGAGAGAGAATTTAACCAATGATGGATATGGAAGAGGAGAAGAGGTGAAATGTGGTTTTAGAGACACGGTTTTTGGAAAGGGGAGGTTTTGAAATGAGGGGTTATAGTCCCTTATAAGAAAATTTAAAGATTTTAGCATACCATTTACTGGATGGGGGATATAAAGTTACATACCCAAAAAGTTGTCGATCAGTTTCTTCGGACTGCATTCTGTGCATGCCTCATCTCCTAAGGTCGGAACAATAGCCAAAGAATCCCCCACCGGCACAGGTTGTCCATTTGTGATAGAAATCAGGTGATTTGTTGGGAGGGAGGATTGGGAACATAAAAGAAGAAGAGTTTCCCTCTGTAAGCTCCAGACACTCTTGGATGGGCCTGCTAACATAGGATGATTGAGGACCAAAGCGCCCTTGAGAATATTTTTTTGCAGTCCATAACAATATTCCCATATTCTTGAAATATCCTACACCGAAAGGGCAGTCCTTCATAGTCTATGATTTTAACCCTTGTTTGTCTCAAATCGGTTAGGTTAAGGAATTCTCGTAGCCCTTCCCTGATATTTAGAGATACCATAATTATTTCTAGCGACATCTCTCTCGTATCTATGAATCCCATATCAGCAGCCAGGAACTCCCCAGAAAATTATCGATTGCTTGAAAATGTTTTTCTGACCAAATATGAGGGGGGAGTCCTGGAAATTGAACCGAGATTGTAATGGAATCCAAGCACTCACTTGTTGCATCAAAAGTGGGATTCCATAACTTAATTAGAACCGAACAAGATTCAATTGAACAAAGTTTTTGAAGCACGACCAATGCCTGAGAGGGCTCTGAGAATATGATCATAAACCAGCCTCTGGAGAGGTGAAATATTTTGGGCGAGGTGTTGGAGGGCGAACCCCAATTTTCAACGACTCAGGATCTCAAAGTTTTTTCACTGAATTGTCAGCCATAAGATTTCCTGACTATTGTTTTATCTTCCATCGCTGCTACCCCGGACATAGTTAGGTCTTCGCCTAGAATGAAGTTAGGTTCTACTTTGAAAGCCCCAAAGCATTTATTTCGCTTCCTTTGTCTCTGCCCTAGGGCTCCTTACAAATCATGATCTGAATCTAAGTAATCATTTCATCTTGGTTCTCCGCCTAAACCTATATCCCATCCATTAAGGTTGGAGGGATGCAAGTTAGAGGCAACAAAAACTCCCTTCGGATCCACGGAAGCCTGACCAGGAGAGAACACATGATCCACGTATGGGAAGTAACAGTCTGTAGTGAGATCCTGTCTCAAATCCTGAGCATACACGAGCCCCAAGTTTAGATCTTCAAAGGTCACTTTCGGTAAAAGATCAGGGTGAACCACCATCTCCCCCAGCTCTGGTAAGGGCACCAAAGTCAATGTGGGATACAGGAATGACCAGGATACTGCAGCTGAGGACGACGTAGAATAGAAGCCATAGTGGAAAGAAGAAAAATAACCTTCAAAGGCCTAATAAGGGGGTACGCATCTTGGGGCTGATAAAGAGTCATGGCCAAAATTTCTAAAATCCTCCAGCGTTGAAACCCCACCTCGCCATGACTCCCTCCCAAGCCACGAATAAGACCCCGAGGCTGAAGCTGGGAGAAAACCCGTTACCCCTGAAAACTGTGAGAAGAAATCACTCTGACTTTCTGAGGGAGTCGTCAATGACAATTGTACTGGGGTGGGAGTTGGTGGGTTGTCAGTTGTCCCCATCCAGGGAAGCAACTCACATGGATTTGGTAAGTAATCAACCTCTTCATCATAGGTTGCCATAGGATCTTCCCCGACCTCTTATATCTCAACTTCAAATCCGAGTCAAATATTGCTCCCCAACCAATAGAACCCTCTTCAAGAGAAAGTAGTGTCTTTTGAGAGTCAGAAGGGTGAGAAAATGGTGGCTAAAACCTAATGTGAGGTCACGGGCCTACGGTCTTGTTACTAAGTACATGTGACCATAGGGTGTCACTTGCAGAGCCCCCATCTGAAGTCGATCCTCATGATTAACTCCTAGTTGCAACCACTTTGACTAGTAAACTTCTTGATGAATTTCTAGTAGCTTCTAGAATTATTTACTTCTTTGTTGACCTTCTAGGGGCTTCTATAATATTCATGAAGGTCCTCCAACTTCACTAAGCCATATCTCCTCAGTCGTGAGGAACTATGTGATGTACCACATATCATTGAAAAAAGGCACAACATGTACTATCCATCTATGATATTCTTACCTACAAATTCATTAATCTTCATGTCATTATTCCTCATCCAAACTCGGGTTCCTTAACCACACCTCTGGGGCTACCAGAATTTGCTACCGAACTTGCTTCATGGGTTGACATCAATGAAAACCAACCCAATCTATTAACATATGCACACCTTCTTGGAGATGATCTCGTGGATACTTTTAAAGCTTTGTGGATGATTTTCATAGTTAGGGTTTCATTGATGCTCATTGATCTTGCCTAGTAAGTGTTCTTTACAAATATTTGATGGTTTATTCTTGATGTATTAAGTTAATGTTTTATCAAAGTGGTGATAATTTCATGCTATATTGTATTTTATCGGATAAACCTTTGTCTTGAAACCCTAAGAAGGTTTGTAGTGGAATAGCTTCCCTTGTTATCATTTATTTAAATATTGTTAAAGGACATAAGGGTATTTCTAGGGTTTGTAGTGGACTACCCTAGTCTTTCTCTTGTAGGTTAAAGTTATAATGTTTGTAGTGGACTGCTCTAGGGTTTTGACCAAAATACATCTTGATATTTTTCTAAAGGTATTTAGAAGACACAGGACAACCTCATAGGGTTTGTAGTCGACTACGTTAAGTTTCTCACCTAAAGGGTTAATACTTAGTATTTGTTGTGGAATACCCTAGGGTTTAATTTTTAGTTCCTTCTCCTTTTCTCTCCATGAAAGTTTCATTCTTGACTCCATATTCCCAACGAATCTACATGGCACTAGTATCTTATCTTGTAAAGTGATGTTAAACCCTAATTCATTTCCTCCTCTGGCATCTTATGGTATATTTAATTTTTATTGCAGTCCCTCTTCAATTTTCAACCATTTATAGCCTAATGTCTAGGGTTTGTGGCATCACTCACCTTAAAATATTCCTTGACATCACTTATTGCATTATTTTTATAATTTTCAACCAACTAGGGCTTGATTTCTTGCATTTTTCGAGGTTGTTTCATGCCATTTACATTTCAGCAATCATTTGTTATCTTAAACCCTAGTTTTGGCTTGCATTTTCAACCCTCTTTCATTGCATATTTATTGGTTTTATGGGATATTATATTTATGTTGTTGTAACTTGTCATATTATTGGAGTAATCATATTTTAATACAAGTTCTATGATATCCATATCTTTTCTTTGATTTGTATTGTTTCGGGGCATTTATTTGAGTTGTTTGACTTAATAGTTATCATTTATTGTCTTAAAACACCTCACATGCAAATCTAGAATTTCTTTAGTTAACCACCTTGTGTTTACCTTGAACCTTGATATAAGTGGTGGTAGAATTCAATAACCAATATAGGAGGTCGTAGACTTAATTCAATCTTGCTATAGGATTCCTTGAGGTTGTAATGGAATCCTCCCTTGTGTTGGATTTATCCTTCACTAAAACGAGAAAAGTAATTGCTAAGGTGACAGTGACAAGTACTTCCATATGTTACACTTGTCTCGCATCTTATGAAGGATTTTCACAAGTTCTAGATTGGGTGCTAATAGGCCTAAAGAAAACACCTAATTTCCATTTCAAAGAAATTGCATTTCTTCCTTTCAACAACACCATTTTGTTGAGGTGTGTAAGGCACAAATCTCTGCCAAGAGATAAAATGATGTGACAAAAAACTCTCAAATTCCATTCTCATGTATTCTCCCCCATTTCATATATTCAACATTTCATAAGTTGACCACATTGATTTTTAGCCAATTCCCTAAATTCCTTAAACTTTTCAAAGAAATGATATTTATTATTCAAGATATGTACCAAAGTATACCTAGAAAAAATATTAATGAAGGTCAAAATATACCTTACATAAGCTAATGTTGGTTGGTTCTATTAGAAAAACGGGACCGTGAAGCAATAAAATAAAACAAATGTGGAAAAAAAACACAGAATATACACAATACAATAAAGACACAGATTATGTGGTTCACCCAGTGTGGTCTACATCCACCAGAGAAATTGCCAGGTCCTTCCTTTATTATTATCCAGCATATGAAGGGATATAACCTACAGGAAACTCGTTGTAACTTCCTCTTCTTTCTCTCACACTCTCCTATCTAAGAATACAATATTCGCCATCAACCATAGTCGCAATACATGTCCCTCATAAAAGAGGGTTGCCTTCTAGGGAAAAAAACCCTAACATAATCTCTATCGTTAGATCTGTGACCTTATAATGAACAGTCAAGATTTATAATGAAATTACAATATACATTTACAAGGCAATTTTTCCTTCGAGGGCCCGCTTGCCCCCAGCCGGGGGGATAGCCCCCCTGAACCCTGCAGAGGGGGTACCCCCCCTGTACACTCCCCCGTGTGGAAGAGTGTACATACTTATGGGGTGTAAATACCTCATGGGGTATAAACACGGATGAAAGTAAAAGACCTATGAATCAGGAAGATAATCAGGCTCCACAACCAACAATCTCCCACTTGGATACTGATCTCAAAAACTCTACCACTATTGTATATGCTGGACTCTGAACCTTCTTGGACCTAGAAAATTCCTCATCTTCATCTTCATTCTTGAAGACCAACTAAAACTAAGTAGGAACTCAGTTTCTCCCTGGTTACTCCCTTTGTTAACATGTCTGCAGGATTCTAGCTAGTGTGTATCTTTTCCAACTTCAAATGCCCATCTTCCAAGGCAAATCGTATGAAGTGGTACCTCAACTATATATGCTTAGTCTTTGAATGGAAGGCTGATTTCTTTGCAAGATGAATGGCACTCTCACTGTCACAGTACAACCTGTTATTCTCTTGCTTCTTTCCCAATTCCTCCATAAACCTTTGTAACCAAATCATCTCTTTACTAGCCTCTGTAAAAGCAACATACTATGCCTTTGTTGTTGAAAGTGCAACAACCTTTTGCAATTTTGAAATCCAACTTACTCTTGTTCCACCTATAGTAAAAAAATACCATGTGGTACTCCTCCTGCTATCTTTATCACCTGTCATATCTTAATCAACTTATCCTTGTAGAACAATTTATGAACCTCCAAAACATAATACATGATTAGCAATACCTTTCAAGTATCTGAGAATCCACTTTACTGCCTCCCAATGTTCTTTACCTAAATTGTTCATATATATGCTCACAACTCCCACTGCATGTGCAATATCCGGTCTTGTGCAAACCATTGCATACATCAAGTTGCCAACTGTTGATGAATATGGGACCCTGGACATGTATTATATCTCCTCTTGTGTCTTGGGACACATTTCCTTAGTTAATTTGAAATGGATGGCCAAAGGTGTACTAATTGGTTTTGCATTCTGCATTCTAAACCTCTCCAACACCTTCTCTATGTACTCACCCTAAGACAATGTCAGTTTGCAATTTTTCCTGTCTCTTGTTATTCTCATACCAAGGATTTTCTTTGCAGCACCCAAATCCTTCATCGCAA
>ML790384.1:489941-537430 GCA_009831015.1 Picea engelmannii | reverse complement strand
ATTTCATATGCCATAAGAGTCCCATGTAATTCATCCATTGTCATTTTGGTCAAGTCCCTAGTTTCTTCAATGGCGTAGACCTTAGCATCATACTTCAAGAGAAGTGATCTCAACACTTTTTGTACAACCAACGATTCATCGAGATCTTCAACTAATCCTCTGATATCATTAACAACTTCATTAACTCTAAGAAGATAGGTTTCAATATCTTCCTTTTCATTCATCTTCAAATTTTCAAATTCTACTCTATGTCGTTGAAGCTTGACCTGCTTAACTTTTGGATCACCTTCGTAGATATTCTTGAGTTTGTCCCATACCTCTTTAGCAGTGTTGCATCCCATCCCTTTGCTAGTAATGGTTGGTGCCAATGCTTCTAGAATAACATGTCTGGCTTTTGAATCACAACTCATAAGATTCTTCTCATTTGGATCGGTTGGAGCATTATTTGGGATTATATAGCCATTTACAAATGAGTAACAAATGTCTACTCTCAAAGACGTTAGGTAAGTTTTCACTCTATCACTCCAGTATGCATAATTTCTTCCATCAAAATTTTGAATCCCATTTGAAATGTGCTCATGGTCATCCATCTCTGCTCGGTATTTTCCTTCCAGTGGTTAAACTGTTCTGAAGGCAACCTGCTCTGATACCAATTGTTGATACTGAGAGGGGGGTGAATCAGTATCAAGTACAGTTTAAAACATTTTTCAACTTATACTTAAATCATTCAACTATATTCAATGAGCAATGAACACTAGTATAAGAGTTACACCAATACACCACAATACACCATGCATAATATATGGGAAATAATCAATAGTTATTGTTCAAGGGAAGTAATGACTTCCAAAGGTAGCTACAGCTTCCAAATGTAAAGGGAGGGATAAACCTCCAAGAGGAAGATACAATCCTCCAATATCAAGAGAGATTTGAACTTTCCATCCTTGCCCCTTCCTTCCACCCAGGAATATATGAGAGATAATAAAACTTTACATTAAATTATCACCATCAACCAATCATCACATAGAACCTGATAATGCTTCTTGAGACTTCTTCAATTTCTGCAATTCTTCAATTCTTGGAGTACTTTGATCCTATAGATAATATTACTGAATGTATTCTCTGAAACTCCTCCAATTTTCACTCCTTGAAGCCTCCCCAAAAAGAGGTTATAGAAATAATGGTAGACTTTATTCAATTCCGGTCTATTCAGGAAAGTGAACTTGCACAGAATGCCCCGCACTCAATAATTAACATCCGATTCTGAAACTTTCACACAAGAAAATAAAGTCTGTACTATTTCCAATGAAATTTGTCCCACTTCATTTGGATTCTCGATGAATAAGTTATGACTATTTTACCCGGAACACCTATTTATTGACTAGCTTCAGGACTGGTCACAAACCCTATCTTCCACAGAGTGTACCTCCATAATTATAGTGAATCAAGAGCTGAAATTTTTACCAGAGGTACCTTGATATGTCTTCTCAATACCATAGCAATTTCACGATCTAGATCATTCTAGAAACAAAGTTATAGCAAAAATGTTAAGATGACCTGAAAATAACATACCTTAGAACACATCACCAAAATACTTCATCCTCCCTTGAAATCCAGCCTTCTTTTCTTCTTATTTTCTCTAAAATTCGGCTTGTATCAAATGAATGTATAATGATGTTTATTTATACCATTTATGTCACTTCCTTTTAACATTATGGCCAACCTAACACTTTCTTATTTTGTAATTATTTTCTTTAATTATCTTCAGGGCCTACATGTACTTCCTTCTTCAATTCACTTTGTCATTTTCAAAAATTCATTTCTCCTCAACGATGAGGATCCACGTGACATGCCACATACCACCAGAAACAACATGATGTATGATATCCATCCATGGGTGTTGTATCTGCATGTGCATTTTCCTTCATGTTCAAATACTTTAATCAATCTTGCGGTCCAAAACCCATGACTAGGGTTGACATCAATGACAACAACCAATCTTCCAACAACATGATGGCATCCTTTAGATGGGAAAATTCCTTGGTGAAAAGTCTAATGTCATAAAGGAGGAGGGATCCATCATCCATCCAAAGAGGTCTACCATCATAATCACATGCAATGGCATCCATCTAAACCCTATTTTCGTTAGGGGGTGCAACATCTAAGTTGTGGGATTCTTACCCTCTAAATGACACATATGGCTATATTTACAACATCATATCCCATCATTGCAACAACCAAGGTCCATGAGGTGCTAAAGAGTTTCCAAAGGCATTACAAATCATGAAGTAGCTCAAATCTCATCACCAGGGACCCAACATTCTCTATATAGTGTGTAACGTCTACGGTATATGCACCAAAATGTCCTTCATAGGACCATATCTAGGGTGGCATAATTATTAAAAAAGGTTTAGAGAGGTCAAGTGAAACCAACCATTATGGATAAAATAGTCATTAGAATCATAAAAAGTAGGTCTCAACTTAATACAGAATCCACATAAGAAATTAACATTAGGTATCTTCTTCAAACTTGACACTAGATTAAGAATTTATGCAATTTTCGAAGTTTAGGTATGGGAGGACCATCACAAGGCTCTATTAGGTGTGCCAATACCCAAGTAGAGGAGTAGTTCCTAAGAAACCCATAAAAGTGTAAGTATAAGTGAATGATGTGACATGGGGTTTACTTCATGGTTAAGGTGTCATTGACATTCAAGGCCATGTGTGGGTTAATCTCCATGAACACCATTATAGAGAGAGTTCTTAGTTCTTTGAGTTACCTGTTCCTCAGTATTGTTTCTTTACAAACCCATATTATTACCTTTTGACATTCATTTATTACTTTTCAAGACCATTTTTTTAGGTTTATGCATTTATTTTTAGTGGGATTCAATTAAGTCCTTTTAATTTGATATGCATTTAGTGCATCAAGACTTCGGGTGATGGCCTCATAGAAAGGGGGTAGAGATCAGGCTAATATTTGGATTTGGATTTGTCATTTTTCATCCCAATTCATTTCCATTCTTTTTCTAACTGCATAAACCTTTGGAATTATATCCTCTTCTTCTCATTGGAGGATGAAGGTACATACCGTTTTGGGATACATATAACAACCACTTCCATAAGATAGGATAATGGGACTAATATGGATGTAATTTGTAAGTATGGACGAGAATGGTATGTTTCCCCTATCAGGGCCTTCGAGTAGTACCCCTATTCCCTAAGAGTGACAACACTTGACTAGGAAACATAGGATTGCCACCAAGATGAAAGACGAAAAAAAGTATAAATTCCAAGCATCATGATCCATTATCTAAATTCAACCCATGATCCTCACCTAAATTCCTAATGCATTAAATTTAACACTTTGTATGAAACAATGACTAATGGACCTCTTGTGTGTTGGACCACCATCATCAGATGAACCTGTTGATCAAGTGAATGAGTTGAGAAATGATGAGAGGGGAGGCATATGAGGGGCTATCGTCTATGGAGAATGTTGATAATCATCTATGGGGATCAATGTTTGCAATGTGGATCATGGATAATTATCTCCTATAGTTACCCCTAGGTGAGAGGTGGTAACATTTGGCTCCAACATGGGGACATGCGCTCACTATAGAGCACATGTAACCTCAACATATCTGGTAATCCAATATCTACAAAATTCATTACTCTAAAAAATTCCTACTACAATCTAACATAAACCCATCAGTACAAAAAGGAAAGGGGATGTTATCCACCTTGGTATATGGAATATAAAATGCAGAAAATAAATCTTTTCATTTGTTTTAATAACATGTATAAGCTAAGATAACATGGATTCATGAATAAATCAATAAGTAAGGAAATACAATCAAATGAAAACACAAAACATGACCTAATACTATCTCACTCTACTCTAAACCTAAGAAGTCAGGTTCCTTCTGCATAATACAGTTTGAGAAGGGATCCATTAACATGTAATGATATTCTCCTTCCCTTAGGTGTGGTTAGGTAAAAGGAACCAATTCCATACTTCTCATTCTTGTAAGGGCCAAGCCATATACAATCAAATTTCTTATGTATACTTAGCTTCTCTTTCCTCTTGTCCCATATAAGTACAATGTCACCTTCCTCAAAATCCCTTTGTCTTTCTTTATGATCAAACATTCCCTTAATATTGTCTTGACTCCTTGCCATTTTATAAAAAACATGTTTTATGGATACATCCAACTCTATGAGATGATCAATTCTTCCTTGCAACGCCTCCTTATTAGTTGTATATTGCTACGCAAACTAAAGGAAGAGAATTTGGAGGTTGATGGGAAATTTTTCTTCCAATCCATATACTAAGTCAAACAAGGTTTTTCCTTTGGAAGTCTTAGTTGTGGTACAATCTACCCATAGTGCATACTTAATATTACTATCCCAACCCTTCTTATTTTCACCAACGATCTTCATCATATTCTTGTTGCTATATTCTACTAGTCCATTTCCTTGGATATAGTAGTTAGATGAATGGGACAAAACAATTCCATACTTGAAAAATAAATTAACCAAGGCCAAAGAGATAAAGTATTTTTCATTGCCAGTGGTGATATTAGTGGGAGCACCAAACCTTGTGATTATTCTATATTCAAGGAAATTCACAACGATTTCCTTAGTTTCCTTTTTCATTGGTATATATTCTACCCACCTAGTGAAATAATTTGTAGCATTCAAGACCCAACCGTATCCATTGCTATATTTATCCTTAAATTCACCAATGAAGTCTAAACCCCATTGTTGAAAGGTTTCCTCAAGAACAACTGGTTTCAAAGGAAAATAAAACAATCATTGTTTCCCTGAGAAGAATTGGCATGGATGGAAAGACCTAACATATCAATGAGTATTTGTGAACAATGTAGTCCATTAGTAACCTTATCTCAAAATTTTATGCATGGTGGTATGGGAGGTGAATTTACCACCACAATACCCTAAATGAAGTTCCTTAATGAAGCTATCTACCTCATCCTTATCAACACATCTAAGAATTACTCCATCAAGGTTCTTCCAATCGAGACCATCTTGGGTTAAGAAATACTTCATAGCTTTTAATCTCAAAGCTCTCCTCTTATGATCCACTAAGTGATCAAGACATGAGGGATTCTTTAGATAATAAACAATATCAAACTACCACTCATCATGTTATAATTCACTTAAGACAATAATTACTTGGTCATTTTCTCCCATTCTTATGGCTTCTTCATTGCTTTCAATCAACATTTTAGCTAATCCTTGTCCCTTAATTATTTTAACAAGTTTAATATCAAGGGCATACTCTTGAATCTTTGATACCGACTTACCTCTAGTTCCTAGGCAATCGTGTTGATTCAATAGATATTTAACAATGGGATATGACACATAATATTTAGTCTTGTTATATCCAACATAGCTTCTAAAATGATTTAATGATTTGACAAGGGAATAGGCTCTCTTCTCGGTAATTGTATATTTTAATTCAACATATCTAAGGGTTTTATTCATAAAGGAAATATTATGTTCATAATCATCTTTATTTTTCTTCATGAGTACCCCAACAATAAAATCCTTATAAGCAAAAAATAAAATTATAAAGTCCCTAAAATAATCAGGCCAGACAAGGATTGGTGCCATCGTAATTTCTTCCTTGATATCTTTAAAGGATTTCATACTACAATCATCCCATTTTAAAAATACATAATTATTTAATAATTCATCTGTTGGTTTAAATTTCTCAACAAAATTTAGAATGAATCTTCTTATAAAGTTAATCTTTCCAAATCAAATCCCTCTAGTGTGATTTGTTTTGATGGGCCTTGTTCTATAAGGCGACCTAGTTTTGAAACTCAATTATCTGGGAGGAGACACCTAAAATCCAACCATGCTAAGGGTTGAATGGGCAAGACAGGTGTGATCCAGGGGTGATTTTGGCAACTTAGAGACTGCTAGGTCATGATTTCTTAGACCACAAGATAGTCCCACAGGTCATGGACAAACTAGCAAACAAAAAAAAAAATAATCTTGCTAAAGAAGGATTGAAAATATTTCTTATTCCTTGGGGGAGGAACTTTCCTTATAGATTGAATCCTTTCTAAATCAACACTAATACCTTCCTTAGAGACAACATGACCCAATAATTTACCTTTATCAATTCCAAAGATTGACTTATTTGTGTTTAGGGAGATATAGTACTTCCTACATCGCTCAATTGTTTTTATAATGTGTTGAATATGCACATTCCTTTCCTTATATAGAACATTTAAATCATCTTGGTGTATCTCTATAATCTTCCCAATCATATCCCTAAAAGAAAAATCCATTTGTCTTTAAAAAGTGGAACCAACATTTATAAGGTTGAAGGGAATCCTAAAATATTTGGAAGTTCCCTATGGGGTGGTAAAAGCAGTTTTAAGGTGATCTTATTCTTTAACCAAAACTTGGTTCTATTATAAAAATCCATCTAACATATACATCATTCTTACACCAGTAACCCTTTGCAATAAGTGTTCCATGTTCGGGAGAGGATAGTTGTCTGTAAGACATAGTTAATTAAGGTTTCTGAAGTCAACAGACAATTTAATATCTCTAGTCTTCTTATAGACTACTACTTGGTTATCCATCCATGAAGACTATCTAATAGGGGATATAATCTTTGCATCAACCCTATTTTGGAATTCCTTTTGGATCAAAGGGGCAGCTTGGGGTTTATGTTTCATTGTTTCTATCTAAATGGTCTAGTCCCTTCCTTAATAGGATTGGCATGTTGGATAATGTCTCCATTATAAGCCTTTAAATCATCATATGATAAAGAAAAAACATGTTTATATTCTCAAATAATATTTAATATGTTTTCTCTTTTGGCATGGGTGGTTCCTTTTCCTATCTTGATCATCCTAAGATTATTTTCTGAACCAAGATTGAACTCAATAGCTTCATCAGATTGATCAACAACAAGTTTTCCCTTATACATATCATGTCTATCAAACATATTTTCTAGAGGAACTAATCCTTTGGGAACAGTGTCAATTTACCAATCTTCAACTCTTAAGTTCATGTATTTGGCTATCTGATAATTCTTGCATGCGATGTAAGAAACAAATAATTTGAGCATGATCATCACTAAAAACTTGCCAATGTTAAATGTTATCAAGTAGAGATGGTCTAAAAATCACTTCCATTTTGCATTGGTCACGAATATTTTCTTCATAGGGTTGTAAAGTGGATGTAGACACAACTAGAGCATCAATGACATTGTTTTTTTGTCTCTTGGGACAACTTCAATCGAAAAAGCATCAAAGAGTTATATAATGTCTAGGATTGAATTTCTATATCTTCTCAACCCTTCATTCTTAGTGGAAAACTTCTTCTTTATTCAGGAGACAATTAAGTCAAAGTACTCTATGAATCTAATGCATTTAATATTCCTATCAAGATCCAAATTTAATATGATAGTCAAGGGTTCATATTCAACGATGTTGTTTGTACAATCAAACTCAAGCCTATAGGAAAAAAGTGTAGCAACATGTGAGGGAGATATAAGGACAATCCAAACACTAGACCCTGAGCTAGAGCGAGAACCATCAAATTCTAAATTCCAAACATCATTACATTCTTTGCAATCTTCTTCTTGAGCTATAGAATTCGCTAGAACACACAAGTTACCAATCCCTTCATCTAGATACATCAATTCATTCATAGGAATATGAGGATATTCAACTTGGTATCTCACAATATCTTCTCTATAGAGGGTAAAAAAATCCCCCCCAGGAATTAGGATAGTAGCATAGGAAAAATCCCTTTGGAGACTACCCCCAAGGTTGCAACCCAATTCCTAGACAATAACATTCCCCAAGAATCAGGCACATCAATTTCTACAACATCCATCAAGAGGGATATATCTAGATAAGTGGCTAAGCTAAACTTGAGATCCTTATTGAGACCACAAACATGAAAAACCCTTGAATCAATACCACATACAATTCTATAAGGCCTTGTAATGTTTAGACAAAGATGATTCATAACTTTCAAAGCCATAAAATTAGTAGAAGCCCCATAATCAAGCATACAATTGTGAAGGAGGAGATTGTTTATCATTAAGGTAAAGAAGAAAGGTGCATGCCCTCCATTATTATTTTCATGGTTCATGGCGTGAATTATTATGGGAGGGTATTCAATCATCTTGAATATAAAATAACTCTTTAAAATTATCCCTTTGTGAAGGAAACTTGGTGAGTTCAACAAGAGGAATAAGAACATCAATTTTAGTCAAATCAACATCCAATTTTATTCGTTTATCATCCTTGTGTAAAGCTAGAGAAGGAGTAGGGTTATCACTTATGGTTGATGGTATAGGTTGAAAATAATTATTATCATGTTTCAAACATACTTTATTCCTAAGATTATCCCTAGATTATTCATCCATAACATTCAAAATTCATAATTTGGCTACCCTATCAGCCTTAGCATTCTCAAGCTCCCATTGTTCTTTGGTAATAGTGAAAATTGCTTGTGAATGTAAATTGTATATGGAATCTATTTCTTCATCCCAATTCATGATATCTAAATCATTAAGGTCACTCAACTCTTGATTGTAAATATCATATACTTAGCCTTTCTCAATCACATCAACTTTAATCATAAGGGCCTATTGCACCTGGCCTTATTTGGATAGTTGTTTGGTTCAACTTTAGTTTTAATAATGCTAAGTTTCCATCACTCATTTCCTTATGGAAATTATTAATATTAGATGCAATCAATTTAGCTTCTATTTTGGATGCCCATTCTTGGGCTTCCAATAAGGTGTTTGGGGATTTGTCTCTTAATATGAGACCAAATTGTCCCTCAAAGGCATGAACATATTGTAGGAGAATCGCCTTGTCCTTTGGTCTAATATGACCAGGAAATTATTTCATTAAATAAAATCTCATATTAAATAATCAATATAATCTATTTTTTTTCTTGATTTGACCAAATTGAGTCAAAACAAATCTACCATCCCTTTTAATTTCCCATATTTTTATGAAGGAGTCTTGAAGGGGCTTGCCAAATTTTAATTATTTTATCAGGAATATTGTTATACCAACACCTAACATCCACTACTAATGATTATGAGAAGAGTCTCATGATGACATCTTCATGTTGGTATTGGGTAGCGTGGAGTCCAAAGGTATGATAGAAAAAAGGATAAACAATATTCAATGGAAACATTGTTATTAATAGAGAACTTGGGAAATCACCCATCGACATCCTTAGGCATATAATGAAGATAAACTTGGATCCCATTCATATAAAAAGGTTTATGAACATTTAAAACCCATGGTTTGAGATCCATTTTGGGTATAAGAGGGTTATTAGGGGGGTCCTCTTTTGTATGTTTGAATAGGTTTTGGGTTCTATGGAGTTGTCGGGTGAGGATTTACTAGGTAAGAATTTGATGGAATCTCACCAAAAGAATGTTTGAAGTATAAAATTTGGATTTCCAAGAAGAATGGACCAATTATCCATGGAAACGATTCCAAAATGTTAGCACCCAATCGATCACTTGTGCAAAGACTTTACAAGATGTGAGACAAGTGTAACATATGGAAGTACTTTCCATTGTCACCTTAGAAATTACTTCCCTCATTTTAGTGAAGGATTGAAATCCAACATAAGGGAGGATTCCCTAGAACTCAAGGAATCTAATATCAAGATTGAATCAAGTCTATGACCTCCTATCTTAGTTACTTAAT
This sequence comes from Picea engelmannii, assembly GCA_009831015.1. NCBI lineage: Eukaryota > Viridiplantae > Streptophyta > Pinopsida > Pinales > Pinaceae > Picea > Picea engelmannii. The sequence continues at coordinate 527,696 of ML790384.1, read as the reverse complement.
TATACTACCACTTAGATCAAGGTTCAAGGTAAACACAAGGTGGTTAAGTAAAACAATTCCAGATTTGTGTGTGAGGTGTTTTAAGACAATAAATGATCACTACTAAGTCCATAAAGTCAAATAAATTCCTTAAAACACTACAAATCGAAGAAAAACTATGGATATCTTAAATTGCTTTAGCATTATGACAAGTTCCAACATCAGAAATATAACATCCCTTAAAACCAATAAAAATGCAATGAAAGAGGGATGGAAATGCAAGCCAAAACTAGGGTTTAAGATAAAAAATTCTTGTTGAAATGTAAATGGCATGAAACAACCTCAAAATATGAAATATGTCAAGCCCTAGTTGGCTAAAAATTATGATAGTAATGCAATGAGTGATTTTAGGGAATATTTTAAGGTGACAGATTCCACAAACCCTAGATGTTAGACTAAAAATGGTTTAAAATTGACGAGGGATTGCAATAAAACCTAAATATATGATAAGAAGTGAATTGAGGAAATGAATTAGGGTTTAAGATCACTTTGCAAGAGAAAATAATAGTTTCATCTACCTTCCTTGGGCATATGGAGTCAAGAATGGAACTTTCATGGAGAGCAAATGCAAGAGAAGGACCTAAGAACTAAACCCTAGGGTATTCCACTACAAACCCTAAGTATTAACCCTTTAGGAAAGCAACTTAAGGTAGTCCACTACAAACCCTAAGAGGTTGTCCTATGTCTTCTAAATACCTTTATCAAGAGATGAAGATGGATTTTGGCCAAAATCCTTGAGTATTCCACTACAAACCCTAGAACTTTAACTTATAAGAGATATACTACGGTAATCACTACAAACCCTAGAAATACGCTTATGTCATTTAAAAATATTTAAAAAAATAATAAAAAAGGAATCTAGTCCACTACAAACCTTCCTAGGTTTTCAAGACAAAGGTTTACCCAAGAAAATACAATATAACATGAAATTATCACCGCTTTGATAAAACATTTACTTAATATTGTTGGAAAATTGATTGTCATTGATGTTAACTTTAGAGGAAGTCTAGAATCCTCTATAAGCATTGGGTATAATTGAATAAGTCTCCAAAGTGGTCCCCTTATGGCGTAGCTTCAAGCATGTCCCTCACGGGAATATGCTTTGAAGAAGTCTACAAGAAACCCATAGGTGTGGTTATGAGGCCTGAGGTTGAATGAGGAAAACGAGGTTGAAGAAAACTTCAAGTACATACAAAACCCTCATAGATGGATATTCCTTGCCATTCCGTTTCCAGCGGTAGGTGGTATGCCATGTGTTTCCTCACGGTTCAGGAGTTATGGCCTCATGAAGTTGGATTCCCTGAAGAATGGTTAAGAAGCTCCTAAATAGTTACACATCTTTATTCAAAGAGTAAAGTGGTTTTAAAAAGAAAGTTCAAGAAGACCTAAAGTTAAGGAAAGAGGTTACCTAGAAAAAGCATAAATACACCTCAAGAAGTCACTCATAAGTGCATTTACACACAAGTTCATTTGAATATCCTATATGTGAGCAAGTGATCTATTGGTAAATCAAAGATGACAATTTATAAAGTATCGAAGGAGAGAGAAGGCTAAAGTTTTGGGATTGTAGAGGAGAGAGAGGGTTTTTTTTGAAAAAACCCTAGTTTTGTTGACTCCAATGGGTCAAGCTACTAGTTTCCTGTGAGGCACCCCCGCGGGTTTCCTAGTGTCTGTTACACGAGGCCCTGTTTGATACTAGGAATCTCTATAGAAAGGCTGAGACAGATTTGAGGAAGAATGCTTGGTTTAGGTTGCAACAAGGTATGATGTTACAACATGATTACTACATGATCTAAGATGGTATGTATCAATTTTTTCTTCATGAGTAAAGGTATGCCTTTTATGTGCTTGGTTGAGGCTTGTATCATGGGTTGTATGGAACACGCTTAAGGCATGTCTTGGAGGCCCTTTTTGGTATATGGTTGCATATGGTTGAGGTCCATGTTTTGGTGATATTTATACATGCTTGAGACATATCCTTGGTTCTTAGTTTATGGATGCTAAGTTTCATCGTTAGAGGAACAACTTTGTTATATTGGCATATATTTGAGATTTATACTTGGTATATGATCTTGATGGTTATAGTGCATACTTGTGGCACATTGTTGAGACATTGACACATATTGGATATTTAGAATATGGTATGGTACAGGTTTTGGTACATGGTATGGTGATTGTTTTGACATCCATGTGTGTGGATCTGGTTATGGTTGGTTGATCAGTGACATAGACAATGATAGGTTGGATGATCAGTTGATCATCAGTTACAGGTTGATGTGATAGTGACATTGGTAGTGGAAGTGACAGTGGTAGTGATAGTGATAGTGACAGGTTGATGTATCATAGACAGTGATAGGTTGGATGATCGATTGATCATCAGTTATGGGTTGATGTGACAGTGGTAATGTCAGTGATATTGATAATGGTAGTGACAGTGGTAGTGATAGTGACAGGTTGATGTATCAGTGACAGTGGCAGTTATAGGTTGATCAATGGTAGTGGCAATGAGTTTAGACTTATATTTCACGACAACAGGATAGGGAAAGGAAAGGGGGTTGTATCTTCCTTCTGGTTGGTGTTGGAGAACTTAGGGAGTTGGATCTTCCTTCAGGTTGGTGAATGTAAATAGGGGGTCATAGCCTCCTTCCAGTTAGTGTTGAAGAATTCAGGGAGTTGGTGCTTCCTTCCAGTTGGTGCTGGATAATTTGGAAGTTGGTGCTTCCTATGAATGTAATATTTGATGTATAAGAAATAATTTTGTGGTTTTCTCCCATTTGGGTTTCCACGTAAATTTTGTTGTACTCTGTATTTGTGGTCATTTGTTATGCTCTGTTGATTGATACTACTCATGATATATTGATGATATATTGTTGATCATAAAGTTAATGATTACATGTTCTTATTAAAAGTGGTAAAATATTGCATAATACTGATTCAACCCCTCTTAGTATTCCAAAAATTGGTATCAGAGTGGGTCCTTTAAGAAAACAGTCCAATCATTGGAAGGAATATCATGGAGTATGCTAAGATTGGAGTACCACTTTTTGATGGACATAACTATGCCTTCTAGAGAAGAAGAATGAAAACATATATACAAGCATAAGGGTTTGATGTTTGGAAAGAAGTAGTAGATGTATACACAACACCTGCCACTACTCCAACAGATAGATATGAAAATAAACTCAATGAAAATAATTCAAGGGACAAAAATTGGATTTTTAATGGATTAAAGCACCCAGTATATGTGAAGTTTATGCACTATGAATCTGCAAGAGACATTTGGGACAAAATTCAAAATATCTATGAAGGAGATGCTAAAGTAAAGGGGGCCAAGATTGAAACCTATAGAAGAAAGTTTGAGCAATTGAAGATGAATAAAGATGAAGATATTGTGGCTTACTTTCTGCAAGTTGATGAAATAATGAACACCATTAAAGTCTTGGGAGAAAACACTAAAGAACCAATCATTGTTCAGAAGATACTAAGGTGTTTTCCAATGAGATTTTATCCTTAGATTTCAGCCCTAGAAGAAAGATCAGATCTTGGTACGATAAGAATGGAGGAGCTACATGGAATATTCACAGCTTATGAGATAAGAAAAAAATAGGAAAATCTGTCCAGAAAGTAAGCAAAATTCAAGGAATCCAAGAATACCAAGAAGAATAAGCAAAATCCAAAGTCAAACTGCAATTGCAATGATGATTCTAATGAAGAGATGGCCAAGTTCGTAAGGAAGTTAAAGAAAGGATTGGGAAAGTACAATGGTAAGTTTCCTTTTAAATGTTTTAATTGTGGAAAAATTGGTCATTTTTCTGATAAATGTCCATATGCTAAGAAAAAATAAAATGATGAAGAAGAAGCTCCTAAGAAATAAAATAAATATCAAAAGGGAGATAAGAGAATAAACAAGAAGAATTTCTTCAAGAAAAATATCTATTCAAAATAAGACAATTCATCATCCAATGAGGATGATGATATCAATAATGACTTAGAAAATATACTCTTTATGAATTATGAAAATGATGAAGAGGATTATGAAGAAGAAGGTTAAGTTGATCTTAGAGAATAACTAATAATTTCTTTAGAAGAACTAAAAAAGGAGAGGAAGAAAAACAAATCACTCAAGGGTGAATTACTTATGATAAAGGAGGATTCTCAAAATCCTAACTCCGAAAAGGATAAAACAATGATTATGAACCTGAAAGTACAAGTTGAAGAAGCCAGAAGGATCAAAGAGATACTCAGAAGTAGGATGGAAGAAAAGGAAAAGGAGAAATAGAGTTTAGAAACTGAAATAGTTTCACTAAGGAAGGAAATTCAAAAAAGAGATATGTAATAGAACAACACCAAAATACTAGATGAAATCATCAACTCTCAAAGGCCATATCATGATAGGTTTGGACTGGGATACAACCAAACACCTAAAGAGAAGGGTTTGAGCTCTATGACTATAGAAGAGGAAGTAGAACAAAGGACTCATGCAAAAGTCACCAGACGATTCACCAAGAAGGAAGAATGCAATCTCTCTCATGAGAATGATGGGGAAGAATATTACAAAAGGATGGCACCATATAAAAGACCCAAGTTTCGGAATCAACAGTCACCCATGGAAAGAAAACATGAAGAAAACTAGAGAGGAACAACACCATTCAGAAGATCTCCCATGTATCATGCTATCTTCCTTGGTTCATGTTATTCTTGTAATAATTTTGGGCAGAAAATCTATAAATTGAAAAGCTTATTCTAAGAACAAAATCAACTATGAAGGTCACCCTAGAATTAATCATCTTAGAAAGTATCATGAAGCATACAACAAAAAATATAACAGTTTTGGCTCATTAAACGATGAATTAGAATGTTATAAATGCAACAATTTTGGATACATGGCCAAAGATTGCAGATTAAAAGTTCCTCCAAAGGAACCAAAGTAGGAATTCAAAAACAATCAAAATGGACCATAAAGAATTTGGATAAGGAAGCATGATAAAATAAATGTTGAAGAATGTTCCCTTGCACTACATGCACAATGAAAAATAAGTGATTGGTATGTTGATAGTGGTTTCTCAAACATATGATAGGTGACAAGAACATATTCATAACTTTGAAGAAATAAAGAGATGGCTCAGTTTCATTAGGTAATGAAAACTCAACCATAATTATAGGGAAATGCACAATCAAGCTTGGAAGTAAGGATGCCAAGGTATAAAATTTCCTACTTGTTGAAAACATGAAATATAATTTGCTGAGTGTCAGTCAAATGTGTGATCAAGGACATAAAATTATATTTGAAATTGAGAAGTGTGAGATAAGGAAAGAAGGATCAGGCAAATTGGTGGCTACAACAGTAAGGACTCCGAACAAAATATACATCTTAAATGAGATTGGAAAGGAAAGATGTTGCTTGGGAAAGGAAAATTAAAGTTGGCTTTGGCACAAAAGAATGGGACACATGAACTTTGAGAATCTGGTCAAGATTAGAAGAAAGGAAGAAGTAAGAGAAATGCTTGAAATATCAAAACTAGCCAGTACTATGTGCAAGCATTGTCTACATGGAAAACAAATAAGAATGAAATTTATATCAAATGAATACTCTACAACAAAGCCAGTGTAAATTGTGCACACTGATCTATGTGGAACAATGAGAACAAAAGTACTAAACGGTGAACAATAATTCATGCTACTTATTGATGACTATACAAGAATGATGACAATATCTTTTCTTAAAAAGAAATCAGAGGCATCCAAAAATTTTAAAATATTCAAGGAGATGGTTGAAAAGGAAATGGATTCGAGAATTAAATGCTTAAGATCAGACAATGGAGGTGAATTCATATCAAAATAATTCATGGAATTACATGAAGAGCATGGAATAAAAAGATAATTTTGAGTAGATAGGACACCTCAACAAAATGGAGTCATTGAAAGGAAGAACAAAATTGTATTAGAGATGGCAAGAACCATGTTGAAGGATTCCAAGTTGAGCAACATCTTTTGGGTACAAGAAGTGCACACAACTATTCGTATCTTGAACAAAGGAATGATAAGAAATAATAGTGACAAAACTCCATATGAACTATGGAATGGAAGACCATAAAATGTCAAACGTTTTATAGTATTTGGAAGCAACTGCTACGTAAAAAGAGAAGATGGCAAAGTTGGAAAATTTGATTCTCGGGTTGATAAAGGCATACTTTTTGGGTACTTAAGAAAAAGAAAGGCATACAAGTGTTACAATATGAGACTCAACAAGATAGTGGAAATCATAAATGTAAATATTGATGAAGAATATGTGCAAAAGATCAAAGAAGAAAGCACAAATACTAAGGAGTAGGAAATAAAATACGAACCCAAAGAAGAAGAGCTAGAAGAAGAAGAAAAATGACAAGAAGAACAACGACCAGAAGAAAAATAAGAATAAAATGACCAACACAAATTTGTGATGCCCTCCAGGACACCTAGCCATTGGGTTCATAAGAATCATCCACCAGAACAAATTATTAGAGATAAAAATGCAGGAATAGAGACCAAAGGAAGTAAAAGGTTTCATAAACCAGAGCAAAGACACCTTGCACTACTATCCACAATTGAACCCAGCAGCTTTGAAGAAGCCAGTAATGATGAACATTGGGTAAAGGCCATGGAAGAATAACTACATCAAATAGAGAAGAATGAAATATGGGAGCTAGTGCCAAGACCGAAGAACAAAAATGTGATTGGTACAAAATGGGTGTTCAGAAACAAACTAAACGAAGATGAACAAGTAACCAGAAACAAGGAAATATTAGTATGCAAATATATGCACAATTTAAAGGAGTATATTTTGAAGAAACTTTTTCCCTTTTTTCTAGAATGGAAGAAATCATATTGATCTTTACCTATGCATGTTCCAAGAGAATCAAAGTATATTAGATGGATGTAAAATCAACATTTTTGAATGGTGAATTAGAAGAATAATTATACATTGAACAACCAAAAGGATTTCTACTATCATAAAGGGAAGATTATGTTTTCAGATTGAAGAAATCTCTGTATGGACTCAAGAAATCCCCTAGAGCCTGGTATTCAATATTGGACAGGTATTTGCAAGAACAAGGATTCATAAAAGGAAATGAAGATAGCAATATCTATGTGAAGATTGATAGAAACAACATAATTATCATTGAATTATATGTGAATGATATTGTCTTTGGATCAAGTGATGATGACAAAATGAGTAAGAATTTTTCCCAAGACATGCATAATGAGTTTGAAATGTCACTACTCTGTGAATTGCATTATTTTCAGGACTTCAAATATCTCAGTTGGATGAAGGAATTTTCATTTCACAAACCAAGTACATCAAAGAAATGTTGAAGAAGTTCAGAATGGAAGATTGAAAACCAGTAAGTACTCCTATGGTTCCTGGTTTCAAGTTAAGAAACGACGATGAGTCTATGGAAGTATATCAAAGACTCTACAGATCAATGATTGACAACCTACTCTATGTGACAACTTCAAGATCTAATGTAATGAAATAAGTGGGACAAGTTTCAATATTTCAAGTAGCACCAAAGGAAACTTATGTTCTAGAAGTAAAGAGGATCTTCAGATATCTTAAAGGAACAATGGAGTTTGGATTGTGATATCCAAAAGGGATTGAGATGAATATGGTCACCTATGCAGATGCATATTGGGAAAGAAGCATTGATGATTGAAGATGAACTAGTGGTGCAACATTCTATTTGGTTAACTGTATGGTATCTTGGTTAAATAAAAAAATAGTCTTCAATATCATTATCTACAGTAGAAGCATAATAAATTGTGGTAGAAACATGTTGTAGTCATGTTTTATGGATGAAGCAAACCATGCAAGATATACAAGTGAAGTACGATGAGCCCATTTCAATATTCATTGATAACACCAATGTTATCAGTATCTCCAAGAGTCCAGTGATGCATTCCAAGACCAAACATATTTCGATCAAGTTTCATTTTCTATGGGAATAGGTTACAAAAAAGAATATCAAATTAGAGTACATTGGGACAAAGGAACATATTGTAGACATATTCACTAAACGTCTCCCAAGAGAGACATTTGAGTATATTCAATAGAAACTTGGAATAGTTTATGTTCCGTAGTGATTTCCACAACATTTCTGTAGAAAATACAAGGGAAGAAAAACAATTTGTGAAGAGATGATAAATGAATCTTGGTATGAATTCTTTTTATATGTCAATTATTTACTTCATCACGAAAACACCAATGGGTAAATTCTACCAGAAGAGAGAAAGTTCATAAGCATGTTGTTAGGGGAGTTACCCTTTTCCATTGATCTCAAAGGGGGAGAAAGAACATAAGTATGCAAACAAGGGGAGTATTGGTCACAGGGAATACATGGGGAGCAAGAGTGTTTCCATCAATGCCAAAGGGGGAGATTGTTGGAAAATTGATTGTCATTGATGTCAAATTTAGAGGAAGTCTAGAAGCCTCTAGAAGCATTGGGTATAATTGAAGAAGTCTCCAAAGTGGTCCCCTTATGGTGTATATTTAAGCATGGCCCTCACGAGAAGATGCTTTGAAGGAGTCTACAAGAAACCCATAGGTGTGGTCATGAGGCCCAAAGTTGAATGAGGAAAATGAGGTTGAATAACACTTCAAGTACATAAAAAAACCTCATAGATGGATAGTCCTTGCCACGTCATTTCCAACAATAGGTGGTATGCCATGTGGTTCCTCACGGTTGAGGATTTATGACCTCATGAAGTTGGAAGCCCTGAATAATGGTTAAGAAGTGCCTAAATAGTTACAAGTATTTAGTCAAAGCGTAAAGTGGTTGTAACAAGAAAGTTCAAGAATCCCTAACATTAAGGAAAGAGGTTACATAGAAAAAGTATAAATACACCTCAAGAAGTCACCCACAAGTACATTTTCACACAAGTTCATTTTAATATATTCTATGTAAGTGATCTATTGGTAAATCTGAGATGACAATTTTTGAAGTAGCAAAGGAGAGAGAAGGATAAAGTTTTGGGATTGAAGAGGAGGGTGAGGTTTTTTTTGAAAAAACCCTAGTTTTGTTGTCCCCCGCGGGTCAAGCTACTAGTGTCCTGTGAGGCACCCCCATGGGTTTCCTAGTGTATGTCACACAAGGCCCCATGTGATATCATGCACATGTCTAGTGAGGTTATGCCATATTTGAAGAAGGATACTTGGCTCAGTTTGCAACAAGATATGATGTTACAATAGGTTTACTACAAGATCTGAGATGGTATGTATCAATTGTTTCTTCATGAGTAAAGGTATGTATTTTATGTGCTTGGTTGAGGCTTGTATCATGGGTTATATGGAACATGCTTAAGGCTTGTCTTAGAGGCCCTTTTTGTTATATGGTTTCATATGGTTGGGGTCCATGTCTTGGTGATATTGATACATGCTTGAGACATATCCTTAGTACTTAGTTTATGTATGTTATGGTTCATTGTTAAAGGAACATATTTGTGATATTGGCATATACTTGAGATACATACTTGGTATAAGATATTGATGGTTATAATGCATACTTGAGGCACGTTGTTGAGACATTGACAAATCTTGGTTACTTGGCATATGGTATGGTACATGTTTTGGTACATGCTTGATGTACATGGTATAATGATTATTTTGGCATCCATATGAGTGGATCTGGTTATGGTTGGTTGATCAGTGATAGATACAATGACAAGTTGGATGATCGGTTGATCATCAGTTACAGGTTGATATGATAGTGATAGTGGAAGTGATAGTGATAGTGACAGGTTAATATATCAATGACAATGGTACTTATAGGTTGATTAGTGGTAGTGATAGTGAGTCTAGACTTATATTTCAGGGTGACATGATGGGGAAAGGAAAGGGAGTTGTATCCTCCTTCCGGTTGGTTTCGGAGAACTCACGGATTTGGAACTTCCTTCAATTTGGTGCCTGTAAATAGGGGGTCATAGCCTCCTTCCCATTGGTGCCATAGAATTCAGGGAGTTGGTGCTTCCTTCAGGTTTGTTCCTGTAAATCAAGGTGTTGGTGCCTCCTTCCAGTTGGTGTTGGAGAATTTGGAAGTTGGTTGTTCCTATGAATGTAATCTTTGATATATAATAAAACATTCTATGGTTTTCTCCCATTTGGGTTTCCATGTAAATTCTAGTGTATTGTGTATTATTGGTCATTTTTATGCTCAGTTGATTGATTTTTCTCATGATATATTGATGATCTATTGTTGATAAAGTTAATTATTACATGTTTTAATTAAAAGTGGTAAAATATTGCATAATATTGATTCACCCCCCCCACTCAGTATTCCAACAAATATATCAATAATAAACCATAAAAGAATTGGAAATAACACTTACTAAGTAAGAACAATGAGCATCATTAAAACCCTAACCATGAAAATCATTCACAAAGTTTGAAAAGCATCCACAATATCATGTCCAAGAAAGTGCACATAAGTGATCCATAGTGAAAGAGAAAGACAAAAGACAAGTGTAGCAATTCTCCACAAGATGAGTTATGATTTACAAATGAGGAAACCTTCCTCCATTTATATGACACAACCATAGCACCTCATCTCTCCTAAAGCCCCTAAAACATAATAATCCATGATACAATGTGGATATGTCTTAGGTTGACCCCCAAAATAGCCTCCAAAATAAAGATACAATGCTACAATATCAAAACGTCCTCTTAAAATTCCACATGTGTGAGTGTAGAGGACAAAAAGAGGGTGTCATAATATCCTAAAGGGGAATAAAGTCTCCAAAAGTCACATCAATCCTAAAAATGTACAAATCATTATCAAAGGTCGTTTCCCCTCATTAATAGGGTCACATCTCATCATCAACCAAGTGCCAAGTCACCACCATGTGTTAGCTCATCTCAATACAAAGTCACATCACTCCAAGCATGACATCATCCTCTATATGTGCAATGTCCTAGGTGAAAATTCCAATGTCATGAAGGAGCAAGGCTCCATCATCCCTCTAATGAGGTCTACCATCATCATCACATGCAATGGATTCCATCCAAACCCTAACGTCCTCAGGGGGTGCAACATCAAAGATGTGGGCTTCCCGCTCTCTGGGTGACACATTTGGCTATATTTGCAATGTTATATCCCATCAATGCAATGTCCAAGGTCTAGAAGGTGTTGGAGTGTGTCCAAAGGCATTCCAAATCATGAAGTATCTCAACGTTCATCATCAAGGACCCAAATTCCTATATGTAGTGTGTAACATCCAGGGTATAAGCACCAAAAAATACTTAACATGACCATCTCCAGTGGTGCATCATCATCAATAAATGCTCAAAGAGGTCAAGTGAAACCAACCATATTGGATAAAAGAGTCATTGTAATCATAAAAATTAGGTCATAACTTAATAAAAAATCCACATAAGCAATTCACATTAGGTATATTCTTCAAACTTCACACTAGCTTAAGACTTTATGCGATTTTCCAAGTTTAGGTATGGGAGGACCATCACAAGACCCTATTAGGTGTGCTAGTACCCAAGTAGAGGAGAATTTATTGAGAAACCTATCAAAGTGTAAGTATAAGTGAATGATGTGACAAGGGGTTTAATTCATGGTCATGGTTCATCTCCATGAGTGCCTTTGTAAAGAGAGCGCTTGGTGCTTTGAGTTACTGCTATTATTTCCTTTTGATATTCATTTATTTTTTTACAATACCCTTTTTTAGGTTTATGCATTTATTTTTACTAGGATTCAATTAAGTCCTTTTAATTTGATATTCATTCAATGCATTGGAAATTGGCGTGATGGACTCATAACGAGAAGATATAGATCAAGTTGATCTTTCAATTTTGATTTATCATTTGTCATCCCAATTCATTTTCCATTCTTTTACCAGTTGCAACTTGGGAATTATATCCCCTTATTCTCATTGGAGGATGAAGGTACATACCTTTTTGGGATACATGTAACAACCACTTCCAAAAGATATGAAAACAAGAGGAATATGTATGGAATTTGTTATATATGGAAGAGAATGGTACATTACCCCTACGAGGGCCTTCTAGTAGTACTCATGTTCCCTTAGAGTGACAAAACTTGACTAAGACACATAGGATGAGAACCAAGGTGTAAAAAGGCATAAAGCATAACTTCCAAACATCATGATCCATTATCTAACTTCAATCCATGATCCTCACCTAAATTCATAATGCATTAAATGTAATATTTTGTATGAAACAATGAATACTGTACCTCTTGTGTGATACACCACCATCATCAGATGAACCTGTTGATCAAGTGAATGATTTGAGTAATGATAAAGGGGGGAATCTGAGGGGTTATTGTCTATGGAGAATGTAGATCATCATCTCTAGGATCAATATCTACAATGTGGATGATGGGGAATGATCTCCTCTAGTTACTCTCCTAGATGAGAGGGGGTAACAAGGCCAAAAGTATGCTAAATAGATTTTGGGTAGAGGTTATCTAATGCTCAATATACCTTGTGAATATGATTCCAACCAAAGCTATCATGGGATATCACTTCTATTGAGAATTGGAGTGGAAGGAAATCCTCATTTGGGCATATTAGAACATTTAGATGTATATCTTGGACTCATTCTAGATGATAAGAGAAAGAAGCTCAATGTGAAGACTCGTGCTTGTATTATTGTGGGATACTTTGATAAGTCAAAATCCTACAAATCATTCGATTGATTCAAACAATTTTTTTTTTGCAGAAGGGACATTGTTGATGAGCAGGATTTGAGTGTTTCTTTTCTAAACTCCTTTGTTGGATTCTTAAGTAGTGATCCATTTTATATTTTGAAGAATTACACAACATTGACCAATGTGTTGACCAACTTGTTGATTGGATAGTTGAATCATGTGACATACTTGACTTGCAATTGACCTTCTACAACATAGTCGAAAACAAGAAATGACTTTTCTAACCATTCAACGATGAACTCTCATGGTGAATTTCATACAAGAAATCCTTCTATGAGAGACATTAGTCTTCCTCAATGGGCGACTAAGACAATTGAAGCTACGAATATTGATGCAAATAATGTAAATGACTCAAGGAAGACTAGAGGATAGAAACAAAGTGGTAATGTTTCTTAAATGGAATAATTCATAGAGGCATGTGATCCAAATACATTTGCAAATGCACATGGTTAACCTAAATGGGAGAATGTTATGGATGAAGAGTAAAATTCCTTAATGAAGAATAAAACTTGGGACTTGGTTCCCTAACCACGAGGAAAGAATGTGGTGAAATGTTCATGGGTCTACAGGTCTATGTTCACATTGAAGGTGTTATTTAAAGGCATAAGGATTGATTGGTATCAAAATGGCTATACCATCATGAAGGTATCAACTACATCAACACATTTTACTAGTTGAAAGAATGCACTCTATTTGATTTATTCTTTCTCTTGCTACTCATTTTGGATGGGAGGTACATCATATGGATGTCAAGAGTGATTTATTTACATGTAATTGCACTAATAATATTTATATGGAGCAACCCTCAGAGTTTGAGAAGGATGGCAATATTTTGTGTCAATTGAAGGAATACTTGTATGGTTTAAAACAAGCCCCTAGGGCATAGTATGCAGAAATTGACAAGTTCTTTCTCAACTTTAGTTTCAAGCGATCTGAAACAGATCATTGTATTTATGTTTTACATGGGAAGATGATACTTTAATTGCTGCACTATGTTGAATATTTAGTGATTATTGGAGGTAGTGATGACTTAATTTTGGGTTTGAAGAAATAGTTATTCGATACTTTTTAATTGATTGACCTTGATCTATTGAATTCCTTTCTAGGTATCCATGTTTTAGAGACAGATGATAGTATGTTTCTTTCTCAAACTAAATATGCCTTGGATCTATTACAAAGGTTCAATATGGAACAATGTAAGTTGTGTCCTGCACCATATCAATTTAGAGTGAATCTAACTGAGGAGTGTGATTCTTTGAAATTCAACCTACTCTCTACATGCATCTTGTTGGTAGCCTCATTTGTTTAACTCATAGTTGACCCGATATATCCTTTGCTATTAGTAGGGTCTCCAGGTTCATGTAGGATCTAAAAGAGAGCCAAATAGAGGATTGTTTGTTATATCAAGGTATATATAAGCTTGGTATAAAGTATTGCAAAAAGAATATGAACGAACTTGCAAATTGTATTGACTTGGATTGGGATAGAGATGAAGATGATAGGAAGTTGACTTACAATTATGTATTTAATATTGGATACGTACCCAAGTTTTCATCATGTTCTTCCTTGACAAGAGTAATATGCTTGAGATGCACCTTATTATTATCCTAAAACATTGATTGAAATGGAAATTTAAAAATACAATAATTTTCAAAACAAAATGCAATGCCCATTTTTTATAGAATGCACTTTCATTAAATGTTGAATCTACCTTTTTGATAGTTTTATGTTTTTGGTTAGATAACATCTACAAGGACAAGGTCCCATAGGATGGAAATGGTGTTGATGTCAAACAAAAATTTATGTCAAATGTTAATCACAACAAAGTATTGGAGGGGAAAAATGTAGTTACTTGAAGCCAAGATTAAGGTTGAGTGGGAATCAAGTGAAATGAACTCACATTTTTTATGTTATATAGATTTTACCTTCAAAACCTACAGAAGGTGAAAGTGATGGGCATATAATATGGGGGTGAAGATAAATACACCATTCACCACATTTTTTTATGTTGTGTGGAATTTATCTTTGTAGAATATAAAGTATGATGGTGTTGTGTTGGAAGGACAATGCTTTATAACTTATATGACCAAGTTTTACATTCTAGTACAATACTTTTTTTTGCAATGCTTACTATAAGAACATCACATAAAATTTGTGGTTATATATTAAAGCGGTAGAAATCACTTTAATGCAAAAAAGTCACTGGTATCCTTTTTGGGTTCAAATGGATTTATTCATATCTCTATTTCTCTTCCCAAAGGGGAAATACTGCAACTTAACTAACATGGGGGGTTGAATAATTATTGTATTAATTTATATAGCACACCCCTTGGTGGTATTCATTTGAAAAAGATATAATGAAAAAATTCCATGAGATTATATTTGATTTTTTCCAAAGGTGATTTGTTGTCAAGTCCTACTAGGTGGTTTTCTATTTTTTCTAATTTTTAACTCACAAACCTAAGAACCATTGGATCTAGATGATTAATGATCCATGAAGCAGGAGGATTTATGAGAGTCATGTGAACTTGGATAATATCATGATACACTTTCATATTTTATGGAGATGTCAAAATATTATTCTCCATTATCCCGATTAAAGTTGGATCAAGGTAGTCAATGATCCAGAAGGAAGAGGCTTTGACAAAGTCACACAAATTTGGAATACATATGTCCTTCATCCAATTTGGAATACATATGTCCTTCATCCATGTTAACGAGGAGTAAAATATGGGGAATGAGGAGTAAGCACACTGTGTTACCAACATATCAAGGGTAAAAAGAGTGTCATTTATAAAGTATGTGCTTCTAAATTTCATATGAGCCAATAATGGTGGCACTGTAAGAGTAAAGGCAGGTTTATTTTTGTCTGTGGTCCTACTAAAAAATGAGATGATCCAATGAATATATGTCCCCACACCAAGGGATGAAATCTGATTGTAGTGGGATAAGTTAGTTACAAAAGAGAAAACGGTAACTAAAATAAAGAACACCAATCAAGAATCCATGCAGAGGCAATCAACAAGTCGAGTGCTCAAGCACTCCAAAAAAACAACTACATTATAGCTTATTGAGTTAAAGCTAATGTTTTTTTCAATCCGATTATAGTGGGATAGGTTAGTTATAAAATTAAAAAAGCACCATTAAAAATGAGATTACCATTCAACAATCAGTGCAATGAGGAGGCAATCGACAAGTTGATCGCTCAAACACTCTGAAAGCACAACTGCAATATAACTTGCTAATCCCGAGACAATGTTTTTCCGATCCAATTGTAGAGGGCTAAGTTGGTTCTAAAAGAAAAAACACTAATCAAAACCAAGTTCAAATCAAGAATACATGCGATGAGGCAATTGACAAGCCAATCACCTAATCAATCTTAAATCATAGCTACATTATAGCATGTCGAGTAAGAGTTAATGTTTTTCTGATCCGATTGTAGTGTGATAGGTCGGTTATAAAATAAATAAATAAACACCATTAAAATGAGAGTACCATTCAAGAATCTATGCAATTAGGAGGAAATCAATAAGATTGTCGCTCAAACACTCTGAAAGCACAACTACATTATACCTTGCTAAGTCTAATATAATGTTTTTTCGATCCAATTGTAGCGGGATAAGTTGGTTATAAAAGAAAAAAACACTTAGCAAGAGAAGGCAATGAATAAGTCAAGCGACCAATCACTTGAGTAGAGAAACACTTGTGACGGAGAGCGAACTTGGCGGCGACCCGGGAGGCGAACCAGGAACCCACCTCTCAGTCTTCTCCTGATTTCTGGGACCCTATAGTCTTTCCCTGGAGACCATCTCTTGGATGCAGGATCTTTGTTTTTTTCTAAATAGCAATTTTCAGTGACTCTATACACTCCACAGCTCTGGTCTATTCCGGATTTTAGTGTGTTGGGACCCTACTTTGTCTCGTTTTTTGTCTTCTTGTCCAGATACCGACACAGGGATTGGTTTTTTTATCTTTGATAGGCTCTGTCTTTCCTAACCAACAACTGTTACACAACAACCTGTTGTCCTCCTTCTCGTTCCCCCCACTGGCCCGCACCCTCCTTTTTTCGCTGCTTTGATTATTACTAGTGGGCCTGCAGTGGTCTCTCAGCCATTATTATAATGGACTTATTGCCAAACAATATTATGCACCCATCCGACGAATTTATCTGGAAACAGGTGGGTCTTTTTGAAAAAGTGGACTCCCTCGAAAATAACCTGCGGAAATTTCCCTCCACGCCCTCCATTTCAAACAGCCTTTCTGTTCCCGTCGATTTCCCTGCTGGACTAGTCTCTCCTCCACTGATAGAAGCCATTGCTCCGAAAACCGCTCCTCCTATTCCTGATAGGCCCCTCCCTGCTTTCAACACTTCTTTATCTCATGATTGCGCTAGCCGCCCTACCTTTCCGGACGTTCAAAGAGCTCCTTCTTCCTCTCACCGAGCTGCCTCCTACGGTCGCAAGGAGTGGAAATCAAACAGAAGAACAAAATGTATGGTGCTGGGCGATGGAGTGGGCTTAGAAGACTTTTGCAAAATGCCCATTTGTGCTCTGGTGGGTCGTATCTCCTACAAAAGTTTGAGCACTCAACCTCTGGAGGACTGGATAAAGATTAAGTGGTTTCCTCTCTTAGGCTGTTCCCCGGAAGTCCTTTATCTCAAAAAAGGTTGGCTCTGCTTCTACTGTAAGTCTCCTGAGGATGCATCACTGTTACTAAAGTCATCGTGGGTCTTTGGTGGAAGCAACCTCATGCTCAAGCACTGGTGAATGGATTTCAATCCCGACACTGACTTCTTTCAACTCAGACACCTTTGGGTGCTTCTCCCAGGTCTTCCACTTCATCTCTGGAATGAAGGAGCTATTAGAGCTATAGGCGACTCCCTAGGCAAGTTCATCGCTTTTGACGCACAGTCACTCACTGGTCCTTTGAGGAAAATGGGCAGAGTTCTGGTCGAGATGGACATAACTACTGGTTTGCTGGAAACTCTTGAGATCGAATGGAGAGGACGGAAATTACTACAGACCCCAGACTATCTCGGACTCCCTTTCCGCTGCAACCGATGCCATGAAACTGGCCATCTTCGCCGATCTTGCCCTGGTAAGTCTTTGATAGACCCTTCTGATGATGCTAACTTGCATCTAAACCCTCCCGACTATATGGATGAAGATCCATCCCTTGCTTTCTTAGATACTCCCCCTGATCCTCCCTCCCCTCCCTTACCTGGACAAGCAGAACCTCTGACGTCTAAGCTGAATCAGCTTTGCCCTACTCTTTTTAAATCCCTTTCGACTGCTGAGAAGGCAACCATCAATAGCTCCCATTGGCTCTCTTCCTCCTTCTGTACTAAGCCTCCCCTTCCAAAAGTTGAGATGCCACAACCACCCTCTTCTTATGCTCCCTCTACTGTCAACTCCCTTCCGACTAGTGTTGACCCTCCATTTCTCCCAGCCTCCCCCCTTTCGCTCCCCCTTCCTCCTTCTCATCCGACCAAGCAGTCCAATCTCCCTACCTTCTCTATTGAAACGGAAGGATCCCCAACTGTTCTTCCAGGATATAGACAGCCTGAGGAAGACAAAGAAAACCTCTTGGCTGCGCTGAATTCATCTTCCTCTCCTCCTTTTCTCCCGGACAACACTTCTCAATTACCTATATATCGGGGTAAGGAGCTCATTGTTCCATCTGAGGAGGCTGGCACTTCTTCTTCACAACACTCTGGAAAAGATGTCAAAGCCTTTGCATGGTCGCGAGGTATTGGTGTTGAACTCTCCCCTCTCCAGACGCGAAGTTCCAGAAAGAAAAAGGAGCTTCTGAGTTTGCAACAAACTATTTCTGTCATTCCCTTATAAGATGGAAAGGCCCTTAGAGCTATGAAGGCCTTGGCACGATCCAAGTGATGATTGTGCTCTCCTTAAATATATGAGGGATTGGAGGCACCCTCAAGGCTGCTTCCTTCCGAAGACTGCTAGAGCGATTGAAGCCTGATATCATCTTTCTCCAAGAGACCCTCTCGGCCGATCAAAAATTCAGAGACTTCATGCATCAATTTCACTCATCTTGGGTCACAGTGGTTGTTAACTCCATTGGAAACTCCGGTGGCCTGTTGGTTGCATGAGACCCCGGTCTTTTTGATTTGAGACCCTTCTTGACAAGCGGAGGCATTCTGTTGGTAGGCCGTTGCTTAGCTAGCAATCAAGAGTTGGCGTTTCTAAATGTCTACGACCCCTGTCTGGACAGACCGCAGTTCTAGACTCATCTAACAAACATTGGTCTACTTTCCATTCTGAACCTTATTCTTGGCGGTGATCTAAACATCATTCTATCTACAGACGAACACTGGGGAGGATCCTTCTCGTCTGGTCCAAATGAAGCTTTCTACAAAGATCTCTTTGCCTCCAAGAACCTGATCGATGTCTTGTCGACCCGTCTGGTCCCTACTTGGCGAAATGGGCGATCCGGATCTGATGCATTTGCCAGACGTCTGGATCGTTTTTTAGTTTCTGATGGTTTTTTGTCTGTTACAGGTTTTTCAACCTCGTGGGTGGAACTCCCCTTCGTTTCTGATCATGCTCCCATCCTCCTTCAATTGAAACTTCCCCCTCTGCTCAGTTTGTTTCTGTTCAAGTTCAACCACCACTGGCTGTCGAATGCTAACTACTCCGCTGCAGTCCATACTGTCTGGATGGACCCTTGCTTCCTGTGTGAAGAAAACCCTCAGCTATGAATCATTTGGAAACTGAAGGTTCTTAAATCTCAATCTAAATCTTGGTTTAAAGCTATAAAGACAACGGAGATGTCCTTGTTAAATAATATGGAGTCCGAGATTATTCAACAAATAAATAAATCAACTACTTTCGTCTTATCCGTGGAGGATTATGCTAGTCTAAAGGCACTTGAGAGTAGGAGAGCCTCCATACTGTGTGAGGAGGAAAACTGCTGGAGACTTCGCAACAAAGCTACCTGGTTAAAAAGTGGAGATTTGAATTCAAAATTTTTCCACAAAGTGGCAAGCTACAACAGAAACAAAAAGTTTATCTGGTCAATTGAAAGCGATTGTGTTGGGCTTCTTCGTGGACATGAAGCAATCAAAGACAAGGTTGTCTCGCATTTTGAACATCTGTTCAAAGCCAACAACAATCTCAATCTCCATGAGAAATGTACTACTGTCAGCCTTTTCCCACAGTTGGTTTCTGCAGTAGAAGCAACTGACCTCTACAAACCCGTCACTCTATCGGAGCTTAAAGAGATTCTGATTCACTTCAAAAAAGAGAGGACCCCTGGGCCCAACGGCTGGTCGGCCGAATTCTTCATTTTCTTTTTTGATCTCGTAGGAGTGGATCTCCTCCAGATGGTGGAGGATTCTCGTATTAAAGGAAAGATTTTTGGAAGCCTTAACTCCACCTTTCTGGTCTTGATTCCGAAAGAAAACAACTCGGTCTCCTTCAATGACTACCGACCGATCTCACTGTGCAACCTCATCTATAAGGTAATTTCAAAATTTATCTCAAACCAGATCAAGTCGATTCTTGAAAGGAGTCTTTTAGCGGAACAACTGGGATTTTTGAAGGGCAGAAGAATTCAGGATGCTATTGGAGCAGCCCACAAGAGCATCCACAACATCAAACAGAAAAATCAAAAGGCGTCGGTCATGAAGCTCAACCTCAAAAAAGCGTTTGACAACATTGATTGGGAGTTTTTGAGACTAATCTTACACATAGTGGGGTTTGGAGACAAGTTTACTGATTGGATTATGTCTTGTGTCACTAGTGCTAGTTTTGAGGTGATGATTAATGGAGAGGTGATAAGTTTTTTCAAAAGTGAGAGGGGGCTCCGTCAGGGATGCCCACTCTCTCCTTACCTCTTTATCTTGATAATGGAAGGCCTTAGCCTTCTACTCTCTAAAAGCATCTCCGAACACCACATTTCTGGTATAAAGGTTTCAAAGTTCTTAAAGATTGTTCATCTTATGTTTGTTGACGATGTCCTCCTAATGACAAAAGCTGATCTTGCGGAGTGGTTAGTGATCCTGGAATTGCTACAGCTCTTCTATTCTGTTTCGGGTCTGTCCATCAATTATTCCAAATCCACCATCCATTTTTGGGGGCTAACTGAAGCCGAGCTCATTCTCCTCAAAGACTCCATCCCCTTCTCCTTTATTGATCTGAGTGAAGGTCTCAAATACCTTGGATACCAGCTGAAACCAAGAGCCTCCTCTTCTGTAGATTGGCGTTGGCTCGTGGCAATTTTTGAAAGGAGAATTGGCTTTTGGTGTAATAAGTGGTTGTCACTGGGTGGGAGCTTTACCCTGGTCAAATCGGTGTTGGAAAGCCTCGTTGTTTTCTGGATGACTCTGGAGCGGATCCCCAATAAGATCATAAATATTCTTCGAAGACTCTCTTTTAATTTCTTGTGGAATGGCCAAGCAGGTAAGCACCGCTTCCATCTTTGTAGTTGGGATTTACTATCTAAACCTTGAAGGGCAGGGGGTTGGGGACTCAAGAACCTTTCCACTTTCAACACAACCCTTCTGGCTAGTTCCTTTTGGAGAGCGATCTCGCATGACAACATTTGGCACTGAATTATAATGGACAAATACCTGGGATCCTTGCCTCTACTCACCTGGTTACGAAAGCCATTTCTACTACAGAAGAGGGCATCATCCTTTTGGAAGGGTCTAATCTCTTCCTCTCCGGTGATCCTTCATTAGCTCCGTTGGAAGCCAGGATCGGGTACTGATATTAAAATTGGAAGGGACAAAATCCTCGGGCTGGAGGAACAATCGATTCTCTCGTTGAATCTGAGATCACAGCTTTGTTCCTTAAACCTATTGTGTTTGGCGTAGGTGAGAAGTTCGACCTGCGTCCCCCATCTTCCGGACAATTGGATGGGTAGTGGCGAGCTGCAATTAAGTGGATTGAATGCCACCGACTGGGACTCCTTTATGGCCGCTCTTAGAAGTGCCAAAATCTCTCTTAATGATGAGCCGGACTCGATTCTTTGGGCTGGAGGAGATGCCACAGGTTTCATTACTGTCAAAAATATCTATGCTGCCCTCCTGCAACCGTTGGACCTCGACGTTGACAACTCGTGACTACATCGGCTATGGAAGTTTTCGATTCCACTCAAATACAAACTCTTCATCTGGCTCTCTGCAAAAGAGAAAATTCTCACCTGGGAGATGCTCCGTAAGAGAGGTTGGGAGGGCCCTGGGATCTGTCTTCTTTGCAATCGAGCCTCTGAAGACATTCACCACATCCTTATACATTGTGATTTTACAAAGGCTATCTGGAATCGACTGTTTCAACATTACTCTCTTAATTTCTCTTGGATCGGCTCCACCATCTTAGATTGTTTTTCTTTGTGGTCCACTGAAAACTCTGCTCCGCTTTGTTTGGCTACTCGTGCCTGCTGGCAGATTTGGATAGAACGGAACAAAGTGATTTTTGATGCTCGCCCTCCTTCCTCTCTTGCTGTAGTGCACAGAGTATTGGCTTCCTTCTGGCAACCGTCTACTATTAAATCCTTCCCCTGCAAAGCTTGTGAGTTTAAGTTGGCTGAAGGTTACACATTAGCATGTTTTGACGGCGCTGCACAGTCGAACGGCTTATGTTGTGGTGCGGGAGGCACCTTCAAAACCCATCTGTCGAGGATCACAAAGTGGTTCATCAATTGTGGAGCGGGTACAAATACAAAAGCTGAACTTATGGGTTTATGGGCTTCCCTCACTGTAGCATCTTTTTGGTCAATCAACCACTTACATGTTCTTGGTGACTCGAGAGTTATTATTGACTGGATAAATCTCAAATGCAAGCTTCATTCAGTCAATATTGAGTGTTGGAAGAAAAATACGCAGGATCTGTCAAAAAACTTCACTGATATCAACTTCCATCACATTTCCAGAACACACAATAGAGAGGCGAATGCTCTCTCAAAGATGGCTCTAAATGAAGTGGTAGGGAGACTCTCGGTCTACCACTGTGATAGAGGGAAAGAGAGTCCTATCTCCTATATTAATATCTTTGAATTATGATGGTTAGTCCTCTTAAAGTAGATAGTTGACAGCTTTTGAAAGTTTTTTGCTTGCTTCATCTTCCAGCCTTCTTCTTGCTATTGCTTTCTTGGTTCTGTTCCTCCAAAGCACTGTTGTTTTGATTGTAATGGTCCTTTCTTTGCTAGCGCACTGATCATGGTTTTCAGCATGCTGCAACTTATTTGTAAATGAATTTATACCTTATATAAATTTGAGAAAAAAATTTCTTGGAAAAAAAAGCAACCAATCACTCTTAAAGAACAACTACATTATAGCATGTTGAATTAGAGTTAATGTTTTCTGATCCAGTTGTCGTGGGATAGGTTGGTGCTAAAAGTGAAAACATCAGTCAAAACTACGAGTACAAATAGAGAATCCATGCGATGAGGAGGAAATCAATAAGGAGAGTGCTCAAGCACTCCAAAATCATAACTACATTATAGCCTACCATGTTAAAGATAATGTTTTTATGAATAAATGGAGGAATATTCATTATATTCATGCCATATATAGATCATTTGATAGGATGTCTCCATTCGATGGAAGAGGAGATCTTGTTACGACTTAGATTTCCATAAATTATTACGAGATATCTTGTTGCACCTGAACATTAAGTGATTAGGTACTAGTATGTACCCTAAATGGTATGGATGAACCCAAACAAAGAGTGAGGGGAATAATATTCACTACCAAGGGAGGCATATAGCCTAGATAGTTCACCTTTTCCCTAGACTGGAATGGGACCAAGCTAACCCATTTTCATTTGGTGGAAGCTAAAAGGAAACCACAAAATCATAGATCTAATCATTTATGTTGGAAAAAGGAAGTCACAAGGAAACATAGGTAACGAAATGGAAATAGTGAGACTTGATCTTGGTAGGATACACCATGATTGATTTTTACTTGGAAAGGCACATGAACACGGAGCTTGAAATAGAGATATTTCTTAGAACTATACTCTAATAGGAGATCCCATTATAGAGGGTTAGGTTGGTTCTAAAAGTGAAAACATTGATTAAAATTGAGAGTACTAATCTAGAATCCATGCGATGAGGAGGAAATAACATTTAATGTCCCCATTCTTGGATCCATTTTCTCCGAAGTCAGAAGAGACCTTGTGAGTTTATGTTAGCCCGACCAAAGGAGTAAAGTGAGGTTAACAGTAAGCTCGAGAAATTTGAAGGAGTTATATGGAGCCTAGGATAGTCCATTTGCCATATTTTATCATCAATATCATTTCCGCACAATCCTCTCTTGGTCCTGTGGCGTTCCAACGATTTCCGTAATTTTGGAATTATTGGGCATAATTTAATTAAATACACAAAATGTGTTATTGGGACCATATTATCTAAAGGGATACATGACTGTAATAGCTCGTTGGAACACATATGAAAATATGTAAAGGTTGGAATGATGAGCAAGGGATTTCCGACATCCAGGAATGTCTTAGAAGCCAATTGATCACTTTTTAGTGTTAAAAAGGGGGATTTAAAAGGGTTACAAAGTGAATTTAATCTTCATGTGGATTTGGTCAATGAGAGGAAAGATCTAGAAGGGGCTCAAATAAGTATAAAAGATGGGTAGCACTTCAACTTTCCTCATTATGATTTTGATCTCTCATTTTGGAGTGCTCTTGGAGCCATTGTTTCATAAGGGTTTAACAAAACCATTCCACCATTACAGTTTAGTTTCAGTGGTGTAATATCCACCCTAGCTAGAAAAGGAGGAGGATCCATCCAAGATATTCAATTGGGCTTCATTTTTGGTTTGGTATCAGTTTGGAGGTACAAATTCATGGGGTTTTCTGGTGGTGACCATGACAT
The DNA here is from genome assembly GCA_009831015.1 of Picea engelmannii. Lineage (NCBI taxonomy): Eukaryota > Viridiplantae > Streptophyta > Pinopsida > Pinales > Pinaceae > Picea > Picea engelmannii. The sequence continues at coordinate 503,094 of ML790384.1, read as the reverse complement.
CATCGAAGTGGTTAGGAGGTTCATGGAGTTTATGAGGGACGAATCAATTTTTCAGCAGATATGTTGTGGCATCATCACGTGAAAAGTACAAGGGGTCCCATGATGTCTCGCTCCTTGTCTAGCCTTATCCTGCGAGGCATCGCCAATTGTCCAACTTCATCCCGCAAAGACCTATGAAAACTGAAGTTGCAGAGATACTTGGGTGTGGCAACCAGATAACTACAATAAGTATCAGAGTAGCTCGACATCATCTCTAGCGAGGGATTTAGACTTGGAGAACCCTCACAGGGGTTTGGTATAATATTGAATATGGTTTGGATATTTGGAGTTAGTCTTTCTGTATATTGGAGGAGGAACCATCTTCTAGAGGAGATCATGGAATTACATCACGTTTTCAGTTTTGTATGTTTTCTAATTTGTCACAACTACTACAACAACCCTAGACATTTTACTATGTGATCAAGATTCCATTATTTTTAAAGTGCCATATTATTTTTTCTATTTTCTGGTGTATTTAGATTGAATGCAACATGTTTGTCAAAATGTCTATATATGGGTTATGAGAAAATGTTTGTAGAAAGTCCTCAATCAACTTAACAACATATGTGTTTGGAGAAGAACATAGCCATAACTACACATTGGACATCAAATATAGCATATTCATATTGGGGGACATTACAATGGTACCGGAGCTAGTGATATTTATAGCCTATGATTGCATAAGACATGAATGGGTTACAAAAAAAGGAGAAATCAATAGTGCATTCCATGGAAAAGGGAATAAAGACAACTTTGAAATTCATGGATAAAACTTGGAAAATTCTTCAACAAGCCAAGGGGATGCTAGCAGAAAAAAAAATCCTTAATTTCAATAGTATCTAACATTGAGTGAAGAAATAAACGCAACTTTTCCCTTTAAAATATTTTACACTCTTTGGTACAGAAGTTGGCCCAAGTATTTGGACGAGGATTATTTTAAAAGCATGGGGTGGGAAGTAAAAAAGGATGAGCATGAATGATGGCATGAAGAACACGCATCTATCCATGCAGAGGGGGAATGCATAGAGAAATACCAAACAAAAACCCATGATACATCATCATAACTAATCGATGAGACCGATGACACTAACGTGCTATATGGAGAAGATGAAGATACACCATCTTGTCCTACTTATGATGACTATGAGAAGATGTTACAATCAGACAATGTTAAGGATTCAACATCTATCCTTGTGTAGGATGTTGATTATGAGGATGGTTCAAGTGGGAATTCAACACTTCATCCTGTTTATGGCATGTATGATGATGCAGACATGATTGTACTAGAATATGACAAATATTGGGAGCTATGTCTGGAGGATGACAATGAAGGGGATGATTTAGGGGATGAGAGAAGATGAGAAAACTTGTATGAGGAAGGTAGTCCACATTACACAACATCATATAATGAGTCAATTGATCCCTTGTGTGACAACCCACGCCATGTTGATGAAATAATATTTCATGATTTGGAGAACCAACTATTGGTCTCAGAGGAACAAATTGTGTAGGTGTTAACAAGGGTAGATGGTGCTCATAAATTTATTGAAGACCTTATGTGGAAAACCCAGATGGAGGAGAGACAAAATGGAATTACAAATGGAGTCACTAGTACCCTATTTCACATCATCAAAGAGGAACTGGAGTAGATGTAATCCAATTATTTGTAGTTGTTCATGGATAGGGACCTTTATCTTAAGTTCGTTGAATATAAGGAAAGGGAGATTGAGGATCTTTGTTACCAACTTAGTTTGGCACACTCTTCATCATTGAAAACAATAGAGACTCCATCATCTTTGGAGGTAGTGACACATGAGGTGATGCAGGAGCATCACCAACAAGGCGCGAGTGGAAGACAACTCAGCCCACTAGCACACATCTTGAAGAGATAATTTTGAATTTAAGAAGGCATGTCATGAAATATCTTGAAAAGAATGTAATTTCAGAACATATTAAATTTTTTGGAGCTGGACAATTGCATGAGATCGATGGGGAATGGATTTTATTTTAATGTAGTAGTTTTAGTACAGATTCGATGTGTTGATCCTATCAGTCTGGCACAAACATTTATTGTAATAAATCCTTAAGTAGTTGAATGTTTTTATTTCGATAGGATAGCACTAAGATAGTCAGAGGGAAAAAATCTATGAGCCCTATTGTATAAATAAATGTGTTGTTTCCCAAATGAGGTTGTTGATGAAGTAGAGGTTGATGAAGATCATTGTAGTTGAGAGTTGTAGAGTTGTTGAAGAGCATTGTATGAATCCATGTACATATCAGTTGAATGAATATAATAGAGGATCATTGTTCCAAATGTTTGGTGTTGTTGTGCCTATCTGAATGAATGAATGGTAGGCTTTCTGTTAATTTCAATTCTTTGTTATTTTTTGTTCTTATGTTATGAATGAATTTAAATGGTTGAATGTATGAATCTATGAGATATTAGATAAGTTTCAATTGTGTCTCTTCTACGATCCTGTGCAAGGAGTGCATAGCGTCTACAAGGTGTGCGTTGACAAAGTCTGTTTCGAATCAGAAGCTCAGAAGAGATAATGTGAAACTTTTTTTTATGCAAGGAGTGCATAAGTGTCCGCAAGGTGTGCATAGATAGAGTCTATTTTGACTCGGAAATTCAATAGGGATAGCTTGAAGGTGTGCATAGGAAGAAACACGCTCAAATACATATTGTTCAGGAGGAACAATTGAGACTTTGAGAACTGTTGCAAAGAGTGTACAGTCGCCTTTCAAGAGTCAAGTTGAAGGAAGTTTGTCACAAGGAGCGCGCAAGGTCGATATTTGGTTAAATATCGAAAGAGTCATTCTGAGATGTTCAAAGTGTTGAGGAGGACAAGTCCAAGAGAGATAACTTGGAGCTTTGAATGCAAAGAGTGTATATCGTCTACAAGGAGTACGTGAAAGAGACTTTTGACTTAGGAGCTCAGAATGAGTAGATTAAGGTGTTTGCAGAGGAGTGTGAAGAACTGTTGCAAGGTGTGTGTAGTCATCCACGAAGAAGTTAAGTTGCGGAGGAAAACCTGTTGCAAGGCGTGCAGAGGGTCAATTTCGATTAAGTGTAAAAGAAAATGTCCTTAAGAGTTAAAGTGTTCGAGGAAGAACAAGCTTAGGAGAGATAGCGGGGATAAATCTTCAATAGGGAGGAGTCCCTTAAGGTTACACAAAATTAATGAGCAAGATCCATTCAGGAGGAAGCAGGAGTATTCCAGACCATCATATATGAGAAAAATGCATGGAGGTTAGCCGTAGAAGCCTTTCAAAACTTCATGATTCAAATTGTTTTGAAGTGATTGAGAAGTGGGGTCACCGAAGTCGTGAAGTGATACTACCCATTGGCTACGAGGAGGATATGTGGCAGCGGATTGGAAAATCTGGGAGGTATATTTTCAGAGATTTTGTGGAGCGAGTGAAATATTTGTGAGGTCGTGAAGGCCGAAATATATACGGGTTGTTGGATCCAGGAAGACACGCAACAGAGATCCGCGTATTTCGGTAGAAAGTATTTCGGAAGGAGACAAGGTAGGAGGTCGTAAAATCACTGAAGTCGAAGTTACAAAGAGAGCTAGCCCGCGATCACAACCCATGGTCATATTGGAGAAGGATTGTAGTACGATAGCTAGTACTCGAAAATTGGTGTTTCCAGAAGCTCCAAAGAGCAGAGTTGCGGGTAATTTGAACCTGCAGGTAACATCAAAGGGACCTATGTGTCATTGTTTCAGGGTCTATTGGAGGCCCGAGGAGCTAATTCGGCTCAAGGTGTTTGAATATCCTTGACTGAGAGATCGCAAAATCCCCATGAGGGAAGGGGGGTTGCATCACCCTACTCCATGGATGTGCCCTCCTCAAATCTCTTATGAACCCTCATATCAAGGTGCACCCTCTCCTTTTCTTCTCCTCTTCTCCAAAACCATCTCTTATCCTCTCCTCTCTTCACTCTAATCTCCAAGTGAAGAATGAATGTCATTTTTCCTCCTTTCTCTCCTTTATCCTCATCCTTAGGCTAACCTAGGAAACCAATGGAAACGATTATATGTTATACCAAAACTCCAATCAATTGTGGAGATTAAATCTCCAAAATCAATTAAATCTTCTAAGTCACTTTATGTTATTAAAGTCACTTTGTGACTTAAGCGAAATAAATTCACTTTGACTTTATAACATAAAGTAAAGTGGTGAGGGTCAAATATTTCCCCCTTTGAGTTAGACACTCAATAAATCAAGGGGAACACTTTCCAAGTTACCCAAATCTCAACATTATTGACGTCAAATTTTGAGTATTCCGTTAGACCATTGAACCTTTTCGCCGATGCAGATTTTAATGTTTCCAATTTTTCCTCAAATTGTTCCTTAGTCATTAATATTGAATTTGAAATGATTTTTGAATCATCAACCTTTCTTGTAGTTCCATCTAAGTCCAAATAAATTAATTTTAAATAACATTCACCTCTTTTGACACTTAATGTATCAAGTTCATATAATATTTATTTTAAGCATTTTATTTTTTTTATCCAACAAGCCTTTAATTGTTTAATGTGAGTCGGGGAGGGTAAGTCTTCATGTTTTATTTTATGCTCGGTCATATTTGAAACTTTAATCACAAAAGTAGTTATTGTCTCTTTATAAAATCCTTCATCATTTCGCACATCAACTTCCAAGTATTGTTTCAAATTTGACATTTTTATGCCAAAGCAAAAAAAAGTTCGTTAATTCTCATGTCTCAAGAATTACATACATTCTCTTCTGAATATTATTTCCAATATAGTGTTTGATAGTTGCAAGTAAACTTGATGTCCCTTTAAATTTTGAACTAGACTTCGGTGTGTCATCCAAAGTCTTTCATGTCTTCATAGTGGTGATTGGAATTGCAAATATCAGAGGGTGGCATCAATGAGGTTTCCAATTATTTGGTTATTTATTTCAAACTGATGTTTTCTCTTTCCATTTCATCAACTAACACTTCAATTTATTTTCGTTTGATATTTATTTGTGTTAATATAGAAGAAATGGTCTCTTTTGATGAAAAATAATATACGATAAAATATTGATCAAAGTTTGGACTGACAAGAACTGGAGCTGAAGTAATTGCATACTTAATCTTGTTTGAATTCTCTTTGAATTTATTGTGTTCATTCAAATTTTTTGTCCTTTTTCAACAAGAAATTTATCAGTTTCACAATGGTGGGATAATATGGGACAAATCTCGTTGCAAATTTTGTCTTTCCAAAAAATGGCTGTACTCCTTTTCTCGACGTTGGAGGGCTCAATTCATTAATGTATTTGATTCTCTCTATATCAATATAAATTCCTTCTTTAATGACTATATGTCCCAAGAATTTTCCCTTTAACACTGTGAACAAACATTTCTTGGGATTCATAGATATTCCATATAATCTACATTGCTCAAATACTTGTCTTAAATGTTCAATGCGATTTCTCTTACTGTGGAGTGAATAGTAAGATCATCTTGATAATCAACCATAAATTTTCCAATTAAATATTTGAAGGCATGATTCATTTCCCTCTAAAAAGTTGCTCCAACATTTTTCAAGCCAAAGGGCATTCATACACTTTCATATGTCTCCCAGGGTGTGATGAAATCATTTTTAATCCTTTCTTCTTATGGAACCAATACTTTTTTATATCCAGAGAAACCATCTAACATAGACATAAAAGTTGAACCAGTCACTTGTTGTAGGAACATTTCCATGTTAGGGAGGGGATAATTGTATTTGATACTTAGCTTGTTCAAATCTCTAAAATCAACACAAAGACGATTCTCCCCACTTTTCTTCCTTACTATAAAAAGGTTTGAAATCCATTTTTAGTCTCTAATTGGAAATATTATTTTGGCTTTCTTCAACTTTTCCAACTTAATTTTTACCAGTGGTTTTAAATTAGGATTCATAATCCTCAATTTTTTCCTAGCCGACTTTATTCCTTCTTTCATTGGTATGATATGTTGACATATGGATTTAACATACTCCTTTAAATCATCATACGTCCATGCAAAAAAATCATAATATTCTTTGAACAAAGCAGTGTATTGATCAATTTCTTTCTTAGTGCAACTGGTACCAAGATTTACATACTTCAGAGAATCTTGAGTGCCAATGTTTATCTTTTAAGTTTCCTGCACTTTTCTAACAAACACTTATTCTTTCAAGTTGGGCACTTTACTTTGGTCATCTTTTGTGAAAAGATATTCAAAATTGATACAATCCTTTGAAAGAGGTATATGACTTTGATCTTTAGGGTTCTCTACAACATTAATTGTATAAACTAGAAATTCAACCAATTTCTCATCATTCTCAAAATCTTGGAGATAATCTTAATTATCAAGAACTAAAAGCCTAAAAATCATTTTGTCCTGGAATGTATTTTGGCTCTGTGAATCATCAAGATTGAATAAATATGTAGAAACCACAAATGAGTCTTCCTTCTAATTCTTATCTCTTGGGATGAAGGAGATGTTAAATGAATTGAAATAATTCATATGTTCATTTACTCTTTTTGCATAAAATTTCTATTTCTATTTTTTGGTCTTGTACTTCTTCCTTACATGATTTATAACCAGTTCCGAAGAACGAATTATTATCAAGTGTTCAATTTTCATCTATAGTGAAAGATTCATTCCTTGTATCAATGCTTCATATTTAGCTTCATTGTTTGTACAAGGAAATTCAAGTCTGATGCAGTGTGGATATATAACTAAATTTGGGCTCTTGAAAACAATCCCTATTCCACTTCCATATTTGGAGAAGGAACCATCAAAAGACATCTTCCAAAATCCTTCAAAAGAATTTTCTCCTTTTTGTTTTGAAATACTTGGTTCCTCTGGGTCAAGCACAACATAGTTTCCAATTCTGACATTAATGTAGTCTTGCATTAAGTCATTCTATTTTTTACTAAAAGAAATTGGTTTTTTGGCTTCTCATGGAACTTTCACCATTGTTCTATATTTGTTGGGTAACATCATATAGATTCCATCATTCATGATGTAGCATCCAATTAGTGAACATCAATCTCTTTCTAGAACTAATCCATATGCTCGAGGAAAATCAACCACAATGATAGTAAAATTAGTTGTGATATGGGGAGTGATGGACATATTGTCATTGATGTCAACAGTCGATGTGATGATTTGTTGTTACGATGAATTATTATTACTATAGATGAGATTTTCATTGATGTAAACAGTATATCAGTTATCAGAAAATATCAAACAATATGCAGAGATCGAAAGCGTAAGATCTGGAGGAGGAGCGAACTAAAGCAATTCATGATTATTGTTGATCACGATAGGATCAACAATGTTCCTAAGACCAAAGCTCAGAAGGGAAAACACAGTAAAGAAGCGAATGAAGATCAAATCTCAGAAGGAAGAGAGCATTGCAGAAGTATCGTCGGGATCAACGGAAATATTGAGAAATCAACCAATGCACAGAAAAAGGTGAGAAGCCTCAACAACCATCTGATCAAGAAATTGATGGTGTTGATCATCTCATATAATGAACATCAGTCATATGAGTGACCGTGGGCTAGAGGACCATTGAAGGATCATGACCATCAGATCTGCAAGCCAGATCAACGATAGGGATAGTTTATGGAGATCGGAAGGATAATTAAATGACTCGCTAGTTCCAATCCCGCAATTGGTCTAGATTGTCAGATCTCATAGACTTTAATATCGACGACTACGGTTGATCCAAAAAATGATCAGATTAAGTTGGATTGAGTTGTGGACATCGGATGTGCAATCGCTAGATCAATGACATGGATAGATTGCAGATATTGAAAGAAGAATTAAATAGCATGCTAGTTCCAATCCCGCAATTAGTTAGGACCATCCGATCTTATAGCTTCGAATATCGATGATTGTGGATGACTCACCAATAATGCACAACTTCAAATTGTGGAGTTTGGGTGTCGATTTAAATCACTCGCAAGTTGTGGTTCCATAATCATCATCGACTGTTTATCTTCTTCGAAGAGTCCACATCAACTGTTGGATCGCTTTTGAGTGGAAGGACAGGATACGCAGAAAGGTTGAGTTCTTGATTATCCAAATACCCGTCAACCGTTGGATCAAACCCGAATTCCCTTCAGCCGTCGGATTATTCTCGAGTGGAAGGATAGGACAAGCAAGGTAAGATATGAGATCTTATTTATGCGAATTTTCGTCAGTCGTTGGATCATTCTAAGTGGAAGGATAGGATAAGCTAGAAGAGCTACATCGCAGACAGATCGAGCCATTGATCTAGGATCATGATCAACGAACAACATTTAGTTCGAGTATAAATATGTGAGGAGGTTAAGCTCTGGGAAAATCTCACCTCGGATTTTTCAGTTTGAGAATTGAATTACCCGAAGCCCAAAATCCAAAATGAATAAGGACCATCGGATCTGGAGGATATACGATGACTGTTGGATCAAGGTTGTTGGTCAACAGGCCATGTCAACAAGGACACGTGGAAGACCACGTCTACAAGGACATGTGGTAGACCACGTCAGCAAACCATGATAGCAAAAGACATGTGGCAAACCAATTCAATAGACCACGACAACAAAAGACATGTGGAAGACCATGTCAGTAGACCACGCCAGCAAATACACATGGCATAATCAGATGATGAAAAGTGTCAAGAGGAAATTGGCTCATTCCATGTCAACAAGTGACATAAGCAAGTTACGTCACTCCAGGAGAATTACTTTGAGAGTTTCACCACCAAGAAATGTCAAAAGTCCCGAAGGAAAAAGTTCCAAAGTCACTCTCAGTCATCGATCTGAGATACCCTTCAGATACTATTCTAACCATTAGATCAAGGAGATGAATATGTGTCACATCAAGAGATCTATGTCGACAAACCACATCAGCAAGAAATTGTGAAAGACCACATTAGCAAGGACACGTGGCACAGTTAGAGAATGACAAGTGCCAAGTTGAATCAACATTTCAGGTACGTGCAAATCACGAATCTAAGTGACATGCGGAAACTACTCAGCTCATGACATGTCATCAAGTGACGTAAGAAAGTTATGTCACTACGAGAGTTTTGCTTTGGGAGTTTTACCACCAGCACTTGCCCAAATTCCTGAAGTCCCGAATGTCTAAGTCCTGAAGTGGACACGAGACATCCGATCTGAAGATCACTTCAGGAGCATTATCGACCATCGATCTGCTACAATGGAAGGATAATGTAAGTGGAAGTATTAACTAACATCAAGCGGTCTCCACCACTTATGACTTACTCAACATGTGATCGCTCCAGAGGAAAGAAGTGGTTGAGATTTGAAATCTCCGAAGTTCGAAGGCCCGAAGGATATCTCGACCATTGGTCCGAAAGGGAAACACGTCAGTGGATTGAAAGCTCCGGAAGATTGACGTACGGAGGAAAGAAGGGGTTGATATTTGAAATCTACGAAGTCCGGAGGCCCAAAGGAGATCTCGACCGTCGATCTGATGTCGAGTGTACTCTCAATAGTTGATCAAAATACAGTGGAAGGATAGCGTAATCATAATAGCCGAAGTCCCGAAGTAATTGGTGGCCATCCATCTCAATGATTGATTAAGTCCTGGCCATCGGATTAAGAAATGAAAGGCTATATGTAAGGATCATATCTGACCATTGATATGGTTTCACGATATAAATGTGAATCATCTGATTTGTTCAATGAAATCGTATTCGGGAGATTCGAAAGATTGGAAGTCCCGAAGAGCCGAAGGGAGAAGTCCTGAAGTTCCAACAATCGTCCATCTCATCGGGAGATTGAATCTTGACCGTTGAATTGATAAGCGCTCAAGTGCTCGTCTCACCTCATGTGAGGTCACCGTCTTTGGTCATATGGTAAAGAGATTTGAAGGGAATAATGTAATGCACCACTTAAATTGATAAGCCTGTGGTTCTATGCCAATGATCATATGAACATGGTTTGAAGGAAGCATTGATTTATGTTATCATAGAGACAAAGAAAATCAATCCATGCCTATGATCGATTTATGAAATTAAAAGGGGATGCCAGGTTTAACATTGAAGCCTCGAAATGATGATCTCCGGTGGTCCCAAAAGTCGTTGTAAATAAACAAGTTAGTTATAACTTGTTGCACAAGTCGGCTCAATAACTTAAACAAATTTTGAGCATAAGCAACTATAAATAAAACCATGATTGGTTCAATGGATGGTGTGCTTGTGGAAAAGATAGGCTCACGGAGAAAGAGTGTCCTGCAGAGGAAAATGAAGGAGATATGGACTTGAGGTCCGTGTGAATATCATAGAGAAGAAGAAGTGAAGAAGGTGTGAATATCAAAGGGAAGAAGAAGTGAAGAAGGCGCAGATATTAGAGGAAAGATAAAGCGAAGAAGGTGCAAATTTAAGACAGAAGATGAAGTGTGGTGATGAGCATTTATGGTATACCTATGATCATGAAATAGATTTCATTCAATAAATGGATCACTGCTACTAGAGTTGAATTACTATATGAACTCTAGTTGGATAGACTGTGTTCTATCAGCAAGTTGGGTCTTGTGGCAAGCTATGTCTTGCTTGAGAGTTGGTGCTCTCTTAAGAGTCGGTGCTGGAAAAAAATAGTTGGTGCTGAAAAAAAATAGTTGGTGATGGGAAAATATTTATTACTATATTCACATATATACATATACATTATACAAAAGCTTAAAAAAACATATGGTATCTCTTGTCCATTGTGATTATGATTTAATTTTTCTTAATCTATTCAATTATGTTTTAACTGCTAACTTGTAAGAAGAAAAGTTATAAAAGTCCCCACAATAATTCACCGCCCCCCCCTCTTAGTGTGGACAATGTGTTCAATAAGGAGTTGCAGTTATCCAAGCACATAAATATTTTATTTCCCCATATGTTGGAACCTTCCTTGAATCTATTGCATAGATACTTTCTCCAGATTCATAATACTTTATACATCCCATTCCCATAGATTCCATTGTTGACAAGGGCATAATATTATTGGTTGCTCCATTGTCAACCAAACAATTGTGTAATAATACATCATAGTTTTCTATTGTGATGTAGAATGGAGGGACCTTACCCATTGGTATGACTACCAAAACATTTTATTGAGGCTTGGAATTTGTTACAATAGCCTCAATTATTGTAGTTGGCCCATCCATAATCTTGAGAATATCTTGTCTTTGCTGTGGGATTTTTAAAACTTCCATGAAAGGGAGAGTAATACTCAACATAGTCAAGTCATCAATTACATTATAAGTCATCTAGGGAGGATTCTTGATTTGATTCATAACTTCTTGTTGTTTTGATGTTTCTGGAACATTAGTTTTGTTTTTCTCTTTTTATTTTTGAACATTTTTTTTCTTTGAATTTATTTACTTGTTCCTTTGTTTGCACAACATTTTATTGTGAGATGTCTAAATCTTTGTGTTTATAAAAAATATACAAGGATGAATCACCTTCATCTGTCTGTACAGATTCAAGACTTTAATCTTGAATGATTTTGGCCTCTTGGTCAAAGTTTTCAAAATTTTCGTCATCAAAGATCTCTTCTAATATGACAACATTAGTTTTTTTCACTCTAGGTGTTCTTTGCCTATGCTCTTCAGTTCTATATTCATTTTTGATCCTCTATTCTTGAATAGGATTTATTCTTTGTTCTTGAACATGAACTCTAGGGTTTTGATTGTTTGGGGCGGAATTGTCTCCTCTTCTTAATTTGATTAGCTCGTTCTGAATTTGTTGAATCATTTGATTCATTTGAGCTATTTATAATATTTTTTTTGTCTATTGACTTGTTGTTAGGTCACTTCTGACATTAGGGATTACTCCTTGAAAAATTCATCCACCAACTCCTCTATTTTCAACATTCATTGTTCCCTGATTTCAACATTTCTAGAGGTCGATGCCCCTTGATTTGAGATAGAAAGATAATCCATTCGTCTTTGTACTTTCCCGAGGATGATGTCAGGATCAAAATTTATTTCCAACATGATTTCTTCCATTTCCATTGCTTTATGCATGGCTCCATCTAAGTCTTCAATTTGTCCATCCCTAATAGAAAATTTTACATTTGAGGGAATTGCATTTTTATAACATCCAAGTATGATTGAAGTGTTTGGTTTTTGTTCTTCTGGAATCTAATTTAATGTATTGAAAACTATTAGATTAAAATATCTAATGCTTTCACCCCTTTTCAAATGAATTTGGGCGAATTGTGTGAGCAAAGTATGATATGTTACCAGAGGAGCATACATAGTCAAGAACATAGTTTCTAAATCACCGAATGATGAAATTGATCTTGCAGGAAGACACATATACCATTCATAGGGAAACCATGTCATTCTCTAAAGGAAAAGTTTGACCATTACATCATCATGTTATACTAAATGAATCTCACACATATTAAAAAACATATCCATATGTCTTTTTGGGCCCATCACTCCATCTCCTGGAAATGTTGGCAACACTCCTTGTCGAAGGGTTGGCAATTGATGTTGTTCTCCTTGAAGATTAAGTGGGTTATTTATAACCCTTATTCATGTAATTCTTTGTATTTTGTTTCACTCTTCTCAATTCTCGGGATTCTCTTGTCTCTCACCCATTATCAAAATTATTCTTTTCTCTCTGGTGGAACTTCCAATTTCTTGGATTTGAAGTTGTTTAATTTTACTTCTTGTTATTGGGCCTGTTATCGCACGGTTTGTAGGAAAGGTTAAATAGCTTGAGTCAAGGGGAGAAACCGGCGTAACAGGAGCTTCCCCACCCACTGTCACCTCGATGGGGAGCTCTTTCTATTTAGGAGGGCAAGTCCAAGGGAGACGTCCCTAAGTCAATCTGGATAAAGGAAGGTTGATGGATAAGGCCAAGTCAAGGGGAAACCCTTCCACAGATTGATGCCCAAGATAGTCACAAAAAACCACTGCTGAAGCACCTGTCTGCGAGACAAAACAGAGACAACTAGAATATATGCTTGCAATGAGTTAGTACTTCATAAAATAAATGACTATCTTCTATTCAATATATGAGCAATGAACAATGCTATTATTGACGAAGTCAATGATGGCCAAACTAGCAAAGACTTATATCACTTCTCAATGTAGCATAAAGGACAATTA
>ML790384.1:387375-487091 GCA_009831015.1 Picea engelmannii | reverse complement strand
GACCATGCTCAGGTAGCTCCTGCTCTCGGTACTCCATGTCTAGGACCATGTGGGCCTCGAGACATGATCTCCTGGTTATCCCCAGATATCGGGGATAACAGGGCCCTTGTATGATTTTGGCTTTTAATTTCAATCTTGTCTCATTTTCCTTCTTTCAATATCCCTTCCTTTTCACGGGAAATGGTTTCCCAGGATCTTTCAAGCTCTTCATGAGTTTTGGTTGTTGTCAATGTTAAATCATACAATTGATGAAGAATTCTCATTTGATTTCCAAGACCAACTTGTAATTGGGGTTGATTTGGCTGAGGTTGGGTCATTAGAATTCTGGTCTATGAAACCAACCTTTTGTTCTTGCGATCATGGTCACCAAAAATGTTGATGGCTTGACCCATGTATTATGATCTTTTGATTTCCTACTGATCCAGGTGGATATGCTAAAAATAGTAAATTGCCAAAATTGCCAGAAAACAGTTTTGAGCCAGTCGGAAAAGGTGGGTGGCCACCGATATCCACCCGGATCACCTGCTTTCAACCCTTTGATGGAGTTTTCTCTTACTTTTTAAAATATGTTCTAACTTCTTGAGGTAGTTAGGGGTTTCTCTTCTGGAAATAATCACTTTAATTAATTCCTCATTGAATTCTCATTAATGAATTTGTATCAATTACATTTGTGTCTTGAAGTGGGCCCCTTTTCATCTTTAATAAAAAATAAAAAAAACAAAGTTTCATTTTGAAAATTTTAACTCCCTGTGTTTTTAAAGAGAGGACTATATTTTAATTTTATGGGAAAGATATTTAACTTTTCAACCATGGAAACTATAAAAAATGCAATCTCCATCATCTCATCTTTCCAACGAGTCCCGAAGAACTTGAAATCTCACTCAGGAGGACTCATTGGAAAGATGAGATGATGAAAATTGCATCTAAAATGGTTTCCATGGATGGAAATTTAAATATCTTGCCCAAAAAATTAAAATATATGCTTCTCTTTAAAAAGGTAGCCAGTTAAAATTTTCAAAATAAAAGTTTATTTCAATTTTTTTTATTAAAGACGAAAAAGAGGCCCACTTCAAGACACAAATGTAATTGATAGAAATTCATGAATGAGGCTTCAACGAGGCATTAATTAAAGTGATTATTTCAATAAGATAAAAACCTAACTACGTCAAGAAGTTAGAAGAACATATTTTAAAAATCAAGAGAAGACTCCATCAAAGGATTAGAAGTAGGAAATCAAAATATTAGAATAGAAGGGTCCAACCATCAACACCTAAATACATCTCCTTCCATATTGTTCGAACCTTTTTAATTGTTGATCCTAACTCCATCATTCAATTGGATATGCATTGATATTAACAATATTATATCCCTTATATTCTAAATAACATCTTAAACCTTTTTATTTATAGGGTTTCCCCCCTTCTACTAGAAAATAAATGGTCTAAAGTTAGAGGAAGAGTTGTTATGAAAACAATGGGAAATATTCATAATTTCCCCTAAGGTTTCACTTCATTTAAGGACATGAGTAACTTTGAGTGAAATTTTGGAGGTAACACATAGAGTAGTCTAAACATGCTACGATTTTGAATTTTTCTTGCCATGTTTTTCCTACCTCTTTATCCCAAAATCCAACTAAAAATTTAGAAAAATTGTTGTAATCATACATATCAATTGTTGATATTGAAAAATCTAAGTGCAATAGGGGTTCTTGAAGGTGTTGAATCCATTTATGCATTCAAAAATGCAGTTTCAGCAATAAAAAATTGCAATTTGACCAAAAATTACATCATTAGAGAATTTTCTAGATAAGAACTGTGTATGAGGTTTTGAAACATCCAATGTTTCAAGTGGAAACTCCACCCAACATTTCCTTGATGATGGGTGGAGTGTCCACTTGAAACGTTGGACACTTCAAAACCTCATACACAGTTCTTATCTAGAAAATTCTCTAACATTATAAATAACTATGGAAACCTACATACTCAGAAAAAATTATATCATTGGATTCCGGTGATGATTGCAAGAAATTTCCAAATCATATAACATTTAGACTTCTTTGTAAGAAATTGGTGTCATTTCTAGAGAAAAGTACAACTCCAAAGATTTTGTAGTTTGACTATAGTGATTTGATGAGGGTATTTCTTTGAATATCTGTAACACCCCATTTGTAACCCCCCCTGATGTTACGAGGGAAAAAATCTCTATGGCCAAGGGTAAACCACAACAGACATGTATGACTGCAGAAATCAACTCAATTCCATTGTATGCTATATAAACTAATGTGAAAGATAAGAAATAAGCTATATCTATCCAACGTTTGATGATGTTCCACCATTGACCACTTTGACCCAAAGCTTTGTACTTGCAATAAGTTCTCAATGAACAAGCAAAGCAAGTATATAGTGATAATGTAAAAGGGGTTAGCACATCAGATAGCATAATCCATTAACAAACATTACAAACATGCCCATGGATAATAATCATATATTTGCACGATACCAATAGGATGGGAAATGAGTATTTCTATTAATAATTGATCAACATAAGTGTCAACATTACATACTTCCGTGTCGGCACGGTTCAAAACCAAGGAACCAAGTTCCTTCCAACTGGGTCTCCACCACTTCAATCCTCCACCAAAGGCAAGCTCGAAAGAGAGAGACAATGAGGTTCTCTCAAAAATAGGGAAAGAGCTTGGGGGCTGAACACTGTGTTCATACTTGAGGGACAAAGGGATGTAGACTCAATATGAAGTAATTTCTCTAGAGTAACTTTGCTCTCAAAGTTGAATGCTTCCTCCTTTTTTCCATAGCTCGAAATTGTGCTCTTATAGCCTTCAAAATGCAACTGAAGGGCCGAGTCAGAACATTTCCATTATATGGAAGGCCAAGGATTAGAGATCTCTTGTCGTGACATGGAAACTTGACTCTATTTTTGTATTTTCTGGCACAAATCCCAATGTACACGGGCTGTAGTGGAGCATCCTTCTTATACGCTTGTTGTATAGTTGATAGGGCGCGTATATGTGGAAAAATGTTTATTTTTAGCTTTGGATTTGTCAAAAAAGGGATGATAAGTCTACATAAGGAAATGGAAAAAATCCCTCTGTGCAAGATAGCAATGGTGAGGCAAATCTTTCTATGACACCTGAATTAATTGAAATTAACTATGATTAGTAATGGTTTATCTCAACATGGAGATAACATTTCCATGCTATGCCTTGTAAACATTGTAAAGGTAAATGGGTAATGTAAAATCCAAACAATTGATTGTGTTGGACACACCTACCACACTTATAGGGGGGGGGGGGTGAATGAGTGTGGGGCTCTTTTTTCCAAAACTTCCCTCTTACACAAAACTCATTAGTAAGCATTCAACATTTTACTCATTACTCATTGATGTCATTTATAACCAGTTAGATGTAAACACATATCAACAACATATATTAACAATATATCATCAACAAGTCATCACCACAAGGAACACAAAGAACAAAAGATGTATGTACAATTTTTTATTTATTACGGACTACAATCCTTGGGGTTTTTCAGCAACAACTGAATAGAGTACAACTCTATAAGAGCACCATCTCTATCATGCAAGACTCATATTACACACTCAGCAGCAACTGAAATGAGGCAACAATCCTCAATAAATATCAATCTGCAATACGTACGCGACCTATCGGTAGTGAAACACATGTATGTACACGCCCTACTAGTAGTATAGCCCACGTGTATACGCGCCCAAGAAGTACTACAACTTGCGTATATCATCTGAGCTTCTTAGGGTTTATCTCTAAAGATCAAATCAGATCCTTTGCAACCAATTCATCATTCTCTTCTATCTCTCGCTGTCCAAACTGACCACCAGCTAGTCACAACACATCCAAGCTCTCCAATAGCCTACTCATGCTCCACAACCAATCAATATGAATGCTAAATCAATCATGTATAAGCAACTAGTATACCATAGCAATCATATCACGATTGAATCACAAGAGTATTGCTCACTCCATCAACCAACATAAACGACATCACAACAACCATACTTAGAATGCCCTAAGCATTCACAACAAGCAATACTATCCATCAAGACAATAATGTAACCATACCAGTGTCTCAATGACAGATCTGAGCCCATAGAATGCAGATCTGGAACCTGCTTCAGTCTTCAACATCTTGTCATCAGCTCAACCAAAAATCTCCATGATTTTATCCATTGTACGCTCCTTGTACACTGGCAACTTGCGTAATGTATGCACCCTATACACAGACAACTTGCGTATACGCACCCTATACACAGACAACCTGCATAAGCACTAGAAAATAAGGTTTTTCTGTAATTCTGAGAATTTCACCGTCATGATATCAAACTTTCTGAAACTTCAATGCATCCATGAGATCCTCCTCACACTCTCTTTCTCATAATAGATCTTCAATCATGCTCAAGAGATCCACACCCAAGATGCTCTCACAAGAAGCTCTCCATTGATCCACAAAAATGATATTTTTCAAGTGACCATTGCTATCTTCAATCCCATTGCCTATGAGAGCTGCAAAATAAGAGGTCCTAATTTTTTGTACACCATTTATGGTAAGGAAATTTTATCCATAATGCATGCATTGACCAAGTTCAGGCAATATCTGGTGGGAGTGAAATCTGTGGTCATGACAGATCATAATAGCCTCAAGTATTTTCTAGAGAAGAAGAACCTTAATGAGAGACAACAAAAGTGGGTGAGTAATATTTAGGATTATAACTTTGGCATAGAATATGTCAAGGGAAAAAAAATGTTGTAGAGGATTCCTTGTCTAGAAGACCCTGAACCTACTCCATGTCAGAGATATCATTTGATTGGAAATCTCATTTATTGGTAGAGTACTCCAAAAATAAATTTGCATGCGAGTTGATGGATGGAAAATTACAAGATGACAGATACAATATTATAGATGACATCATATATTATAAGGGGAGGATATATTTGGTTCATGAATCCTTGTTCAAAAAAAGGGTGCTTCAGGCATTTCATGACTCATCACTAGCATTGAATCAAGGATTCCTTAAAGAATATAGATAGAGAAGAGAGAGGTTTCTTGGAAAGGTCTCAAAGGAGATGCCATTCATCACATCAAAGAATGTATCACTTTCCAACAGAACAAGGATGAGCACACTCACCCAACAGGTCTATTGCATCCTCTTCCCATTCTGGAGTGTTATCACATAAATTTTTCATGGGTCATACGTAGTTATTGCTAAGACCTAGGTCTACACCTATGTCAAGTCTCTCTCTTTTCTTATTTCTTTCCTATAACTTTTTCCTCTTCAAGTTGATAAATATAGGCCGGTCAAGTATGTTGTATGCGCAGGGAAAAACTATGAGAAAAATGCAACATTCAGAGAAATCCATTTCGGGCATGAAATACAAGCAAACAAGCAGGTTCAATTTTCAACCATAAGATCTTAGCAAGAGCAAGATCAATTGTCAGATCAAGCAAATATTAAGTCATGACCGTCATATCTCATTGGAGAGAAATTGATGGTGGAGAGGCATTGTGGGCATCAGGAAGAAAATTAAAGTTTCTACAAGTTGTGAGCCCGCAATCGATCAAGATCATTGATATTGCTAGATCAACATATCAACGATGCATATTGATCCCACTATGAATGAGCATCTTCACATTGCGGGGATCGGGAAGGAAATTAAAGAGTGAGCGAGTTGAGTCTCTGCAATCACTCGTGGCCAGTGATCTTCAAGAAAGGGACACATGTTAGGTGATCTCATACTCTGGGAGGAAGCAAGCAGAATTTGAGTGAGTAAAGGATTCCCGAAGGCCTGAATCGTGGAGTTCATCTGGACCATCCATCAACGAGGACACGTGATGCCAGATCTGTCACTTCAGAAATACGACACTTCGGAGGATTGCACGAGCAAGCAGAAGAAAACTCCTGAAGCC
The DNA here is from genome assembly GCA_009831015.1 of Picea engelmannii. Lineage (NCBI taxonomy): Eukaryota > Viridiplantae > Streptophyta > Pinopsida > Pinales > Pinaceae > Picea > Picea engelmannii. The sequence continues at coordinate 481,134 of ML790384.1, read as the reverse complement.
CGAAGTTCTGAAGTAAATCTTGGTCATCCAAATCAAGAGGCCACATGTAGGTAGATCTAACACTTCTAAAATACAACACTGCGAAGGATTGTAAGAACTATGCATTAAAAAGGCCTGAAACCCGAACTCTCGAAGTAATTGTGGACCGTTGATCTCAAATCAACAAGAACCATTGATTTTTGCAGTAGATTGATGGCCACACTTCATTGCGGGGATGTGACATGCTCGAACGTTAAAATTCTAGAGCGGTCCTGCAATCAAAACCATGGTATAGCGGAAGAGGTACGTGGAAGTCGGTGGTGAATTGTGGGGGTCGAAACGGTGTGGACCCAAATTGCCCTTTGCAGCTTCCACAATCATGTGCTTATATAGGGCCCAATGTGAGAGCAACGCATGGAAAAAAACTAGGCATTAGGCCTTGTCCTCATCCCAAGGAGAAATCAATCAATGAAAGAAGGACCAGTGGTTGAACAATCGACTACCCCCTTAAATGGAAGCATGGAGATTCTGGCCGAGGAGACAAAAAACTGTCAGCCCGAAGTACCATAGAGGGCAATTTTTCTTGTAGGCCCATACTGTTCAGAGTTTCCTTCTGACAGAAGGAACAAGACATACAAGAGAAGACACACGGCACTAGAAAATCCTAGGATAGGAGGGTTAGCTCGCACTCCTAGCAATGGTGGACTGTTTTGATTATAAATACATCAGATGAATGATAAGAGAAGGGGGGAGGGGTTCAACCCAAGACCGGAGGAAGCTTTGAGAAATGTTTATGACTGTGTATTTCAATTTGTAAGCCGGAGGGGCATGTAGATGTAAATTTTATTGTTATTGAATATTCATATGAGTTGTTTCATCATATTTGTCTTCTATGTTCTCTATTCTATTCTTCATCTTGTATGAATGTATTGTTGATTTTAAGGATTAAAATTTTCCTTTGATTGATAGATTCTTGATGCGGTAGAGGATCTGTTGTAAGCTTGCCTACTTATCATTATTTATTGTTCAAACACATCTAAATTCTATGTACTTTGTCCTATTCTTCTTCTTGTTTGAATGTATTGAAGATTTTAAGGATTAAGATTTTCCTTTGATTGATAGATAACTGATGCAGTAGAGGATCTGTTGTAATATTGCCTATTTATCATTGTTTACTGTTTAGACACATCTAAATTCTCTTTGCATAGAGGATCTCTGCTTAGTGAATATTCATCTTTATGTTATTCTCTGATTCTTCTTTTCATCACTATACAAATATTTTGTCTGATAGGGAGCTTAAATGCCTTCAATGAGAAGATTTTTTATGACTCCATAGCCCAATATTCCATCACTGATCTGCAGTGATATATGTTGTATTTTTCTTTATTTAAATTCTTTTTGATCTACCTACTGAAACCAAACTTATCTTTTACATTTTGATGGGTATTGGGCTTATCCTCTAGCAGTATGAGGGTGACTATCAATGCTAACATTAATGACATCGTTGATGGGACGAAAATGAAGATATCTTCCCTGGGAGAACGACAATGAAGGGATCCAATTTTAGATGGTGAATTGAAGTTGGACACATTGTTCTGACTGCTCATCGTTCACCATGGTGACTCCATTGTTCGTAAATCTATTAGCGACTCCACTGGTTTGAAATGGACAATATTTTAGCTCAGAGGTATGATTTTTGTGATTTTTCAAAGATAGTTGGTTTCCCTAATCCAGAGCCTAGTAGAGATGAATGGGAAAGTAGTCTTCCTAAACTTCAAGGGGAAGAGTGGGAGGTACCAGCTGAACATTTGTTGGATTTTTGTGATTTTATTCATCAAATTCATATCGTGCATGAATATGTTCAGATTAATCTTTCCAGGTATTCATTAGAGGGGATTTCTCGTGATTGGTGTCAATCTCTTCCCTTTGCAAGCATCATCTCTTTGACAGGTTTTCATGCAGCTTTCAATTCGTTTTGTAAAAAGTGTTTTTCATCTGAGTATCTTTATGAAGAATGTTTTGATGAGTTTTCTTCACTTCATAAATATTCTGGTAGTCATGAAAACTAGATTTGTGATGAAGAATTTATTGTAGAAGAGAGCATTTACTATGAAGATCAAGAGGTGTTGAATGTTATTCATTATGATAGCAATAACACAGAAACATCTAGCATCATATCAGAGGTATCTGTTGTTTTAAATGTTTATGAAGATCAACATGTCTCTTTTGAATATTCTGATGTTGAAGGGAAATTGTATACATCAATAGATATTTCTCCTGACTATGAAGTTGAGATAAATGATAAGATAAATAAAAAACATAGGGAAGATTCCTCTATGTTTTTTCCTAGCTTTTCAGAACTGAAGGAAGATTTTGTTTGCTTCTCTTATGAAGAAAATGCAGAGGATATTTATGTTCTTGAAACAAATGTTTTTGGAAGCCCTGCTTATGATGAAGAAGTTATTTCAAATACTGACCAAGAACACCCAATTTTTTATGAATATCCCAGTGAAGATGAGGAAGAGCAGAGTTTTTTCATGTCTTCTTTGGAACCTCATAGCATGGTTCATGTATATGATAATTATGAATATGGTCCTTGGGAGAGCCATGGAGGAGAAAAGGAAGAGCTAAATGTGTAGCTTATCTCATCTCCATCACTTATAATGAGAAGATATCACATGGGATTAGCAAGCCTGCATCAATCCTTTATCCACCTGTACATGCTGAGAACATCAAACAACAGGTGAGAAATGATGAAATAAAGGAGGTAACTTTTTACCAGTTTAGCATGTCTTATTATAAATTTTAAGACCCTATGGGGTTATATATAGAGTTGAACTTTCCAAAAGCATTGGAGCCTGCAAAATTAATCATCTTATCATCATTTGGAGGTATTGTCAGTATTCCAAAACATGTTTTCATTCTGATGTCATACTTCCCTTACCTTTTATGGATCATTTGCAATGAAAAGAAGAATTATGTTACCAAACATTTTGGGTGGCTATGATGGAAGTTTGTTTTCACTTGAGCATTGTAAATGTCAGTTAGAGTAAGGTCTTGTATATAAATAAGCATGTGTGCAAGCTTTTCAGTTTTCAGTTTTCTTTTAGTATTTGAATAAGTGACCCCATAGCCCTAGGATAAGACATTGAAGTTGCTTGTTCTTGGCAGCTCATAGGGAGAATGCCATCCCCTGTGGAGCCAAATGTTAGCACATAAACTTTTCATGGGTCATACGTAGTTATTGCTAAGACCTAGGTCTAAACCTATGTCGCGTCTCTATCTTTTCTATTTTCCTTCCTATATGTTTTTCCTCTTCTGGTTGATAAATACAGGTTGTTCAACTATGTTGTATGTGCAGGGAAAAACTATGAGCAAAATGCAGCATTCAAAGCAATCCATTTCGGGATTGAAATACAAGAAAACAAGCGGGTTCAATTTTCATCCATAAGATCTAAGCAAGAGCAATATCAGTTGTTAGATCAAGAAAAGATTAAGTCACGACTATCAGATCTCATTGGAGAGAAATCGATGGTGGGGAGACATTGTAGGGATCATGAAGAAAATTAAATTTTCTACAAGTTGTGAGCCCGCAATCTCTCAAGATCGTTGATCTTTCTATATCAACAGATCAACGATGCATATTGATCCCGCTACAAATGAGCATCTTTGCATTGTGGGGATCATGAAGAAAATTAAAGAGTGAACGAGTTGAGTCTCCGCAACCACTCGTGGCCATTGATCTTCAAGCAAGGGACACATGCCAGGTGATCTCGTACTCTAGGAGGAAGCAAGAAGAAGCTGAGTGAGTAAAGGACTCTCGAAGGCCTGAAGCCCGGAGTTCATTTGGACCATCCATCAACGAGGACACGCGGCGCCAGATCTCTCACTTCGGAAATAAGAAAATTCGGAGGATTACGCGAGAAAGCAGAAGAAAATTCCTGAAGCCCGAAGTTCTGAAGTAAATATCGACCTTCCAAATCAAGAGGCCACATGCAGGCAGATCTAACACTTCGAAAATACGACACTCCAGAGGATTGTAAGAACTATGCATTGATAAGGCTCGAAGCCTGAACTCCCAAAGTAATTGTGGACCGTTGTTCTTAAATCAACAAGAACCATTGATTTTTGCAGCAGATCGATGACCACACATCATTACAGGGATGTTACATACTCGAACGTTAAAATTCTAGAGTGGTCTCGCAATCAAAACCATGGTATAGTGGAAGAGTTATGTTTTAGTTGGTGGTGAATTGTGGGGGTCAAAGCGATGTGGACCCAAACCGCCCTTGGCAGCTTCCATAATCACGTTCTTATATAGGGCCCAATCTAAGAGCAGCGTGTGGCAACAAACTAGGCATTAGGTCTCGTCTTGAACCCAAGGAGAAATCATTCAATGAAAGAAGGATCGGTGATTGAACAATTGACTACCCCTTTAAATGGAAGCATGGAGGGTCTGGCTGAGGAGACAAAAAACTATCATCCCAAAGTACCACAGAGGGAAGTTTTTCCTGTAGGCCCATATTGATCAGATTTTCCTTCTGATAGAAGGAACATGACAGAAAAGAGAAGACACACGGCACTAGAAATTCCTAGGGTAGGAGGTTTAGATTGCACTCCTAGCAGTGGTGGACTGTTTTGATTATAAATACATCAGATGAATGATAAGAGAAGGGAGGAGGGGTTCAGCCCAAGACTGGAGGAAGTTTTGAGAAATGTTTATGACTATATATTTCAGTTTGTAAGTCGGAGGGGCATGTAGTTGTAAATTGTATTGTTATTGAAGATTCATATGGGTTGTTTCATCAGATTTTTCTTCTATGTTCTCTGTTCTATTATTCATCTTGTCTGAACGTATTGTTGATTTTAAGGATTAAAATTTTCCTTTGATTGATAGATTCTTGATGCGGTAGAGGATCTGTTGTAATCTCTCCTATTTATCATTGTTTATTGTTCAGACACATCTAAATTCTATGTGTTGTGTTCAATTATTCATCTTGTATGAATGTATTGCAGATTTTAATGATTAAAATTTGCCTTTGATTGATAGATTCCTGATGCGGTAGAGGATATATTGTAAGCTTTCCTATTTATCATTGTTTATTGTTCAGACACACGTAAATTATCTTTGCAGAGAGGATATCTTCTTAGTGAATATTCGTCTTTATGTTATTCTTTGATTCTTCTTTTCATAATTATACAAATCTTTTGTCTGATAGGGAGATTAAATGTCTTCGATGAGACGACTGTTTATGACTCCATAGCCCAATGGTCCATCACTGATCTGTGGTGATATCTGTTGTATTTTCCTTTCTTTAAATTCTTCTTGATCCACCTACTCAATCCAAACTTATTGTTTACATTTTGATGGGTATTGGGCTTATCCTTTAGCAGACTGAGGGTGATTCTTAATGCCAACAAGGAGCATAAGTGGGAAAGTGTATATATGGATTTCATTATAGGGCTACCCAAGGCACAGGGTAAGGATTGCATATTTGTGGTAGCAGACCGTTTGACCAAGTTTTCTCATTTTTTCGCCATCTCCATGGACATTAGCGCATCTTAGGTGGAAGATCTGTTTTTCATAGAATTCTTCAAGTTGCATGGGTTACTCAAAATGATTATGAGATACAGGGATAGTAGATTTATGAGCATCTTTTGGTAGGAGTTATTTCAGCTAGTGGGTACAAAATTTGTTATAATATAATGGATGTGCTCATTTTACCATTGACAATATCACTATTGTCACCCAACCATAGGCCAAAGCCACCCTCCGAGCACCTTAACCTTGACAGAGAATCACTCTGGAAGAAAACCCTAGGCTAGATAGCCAAATAAAGGGTAGCACACCTTTCCCCAAGGATAGTGCACCAACAAGAGATGATCAGATAGTCCAAAACCTAACCAAGAGATATTCCAACCCAAACGTGATCTGCTAGTTGCAGCAGCTACAATGGCATCTTTCCTCAAACCTGTGCACAAGATTGGGCGCTGCAGTGTGCACAAGTTGTTGCTCTGCAATTCTGAGACTGCCTGCCAGAATGAGAACTGGCCTCCTATATTTATACTAATTTTGGCTAACTGCCTAGGCCGAATTCTCATTCTGGGTATCTGTATGTTCAGTACATATTAATTCTTCTGGCCAACTTCTTCTCTTGGAGGATAATAACCTAATATAAATTATCTTCTTGAGCCAACATGTCTTCTAGGGTTATTAGCCAACTCATTAGGGTTTCTTCTTGCTTTCTGGAGTATTCTATTCTCGTCGGGTTTACACGTGGAGGTAAATACCTCCCGTAGATACCATAATATCAATACTCCCTCCTAGCTAGGGAGGTATTACAGGTAATGGTCTTGAGCACGAACATACCATTCACCTGGTAGCATCAACATAGACTATCTCATGACTAGATCATGAGCACCATCATCACCATCAGTATCATCAGCAGTATCATCTCTCAAAACCATACTCCATCTGAGTAATTAGACATGATGTTGGATAAGTCACTCACACCACAGAGTGATGCAAGAGCCATTATTCTAATATGGACATATGTCCTAGAAGAGTAAATGTTCTGAACCATTTTTCGTCTGGGAAATATTTGTTCTTTGATCATCCATCTAGCTAATAATCATTTCCAACACCGGTGATAGTCTTCAAGGAAATCAGAATACAATAGAACACAATTGTGTCTATCCATAGTAGTACATAACTACAATCCAGTGGTACACTACCACACCAAGTAACACGCAAGTACTTGATCAAACAGTGGAACACATCCGCCACAGTAGTATATATCTATTGTCATGCAATCTTCATAACAATCATCTGATATCAACCTGCATAGAAACAATGTTATGATATAAACTGAATCATATGGGTCATTCTTCCACTCACATCTGTGAGATCTCAGAAGAGCATCTGCCCTCAAAAGGTAAGACATCAATGATGAGCTATCTGGACTATTCTTCTCAAGCAAGGAAGAATAATTGTCGTGATTTCTGAGCCTAGACCATTCCCCACCCTGGGCCATTCCTCCGACACTAAACAAAGTGTAACCTGGAGAGAATGAATCCACCCTAAGAAATGCCTATCCCTAATTGTTGAGCCTGGACCATTCCCCACCCTAGGCCATTCCTCCGACACTAAACAAAGTGAAACCTGGAGAGAATGAATACACCCTAAGGAATGACTATCTGGACCATTTCCCCTGTTAACCACAAGAGGAAAAGATTGTCTTGTTCCAACCTCCAAAACGGACCATTCCTCATGTTAACCACAATGAGAAATCGTTGTCCGGCGAGGCAGGCCAGTCTTCTTGAGTAACCCTCAAGAAGAGAGACTTCTTTAGACCACTCCCCATGTTAACCATAATGGGAAGTCATTGTCTATGGTACATCAACAATCTGGACCATTTTCCGAACTGAAAAATGTTTGTCCGACAAAAATCTCAATCCACTTTCCGAACTGGAAAGAAAACTGCCCATCCTAGACCATTTTTTGAACTAAAAAATGATTGTCCATAAATCAATACATATCAGTGCTCCCTCCCAACTTGGGAGTCATCTCTTCCTTTTTCAATAAGGAAGTCATCTCCACGAGCTCCATCTTGAGTATGCAAACTCTTTCATCTTGGATAGAAGCTTTACCAAAATGTCTGTTTATCTTCTCATCTGTGGAGATATGTATTGGAGAACCACTTTCTCCTTTCTGGACTTTATCACGGATAATGTGATGCTTGGTTTCAAATGTACTTCGGTCTGGAACACTAGTTTTTCTCTGAAGGCTTCATGTAGCTATGATCAATAAAGTATATCATTGTTTGGAACACTAGAACATATCCATGTGGCACTTCTTCTGTCATCATGAGATCTGATCTGTTGAGTAATCATCTTGATACAATATCTCTATTATATAAAATCTTCACCATGCTTCTGTTGTGCACTGGAGGTTCTCCACCAAGTTATATTTTTCCATCTGCACACAAGGGTGTCTTTCTGGTATGCCTCAAAGTCTTGATGTTTCTCTTCATACGCTCTTTGTTCAATTACTCTGGAGAATAGTTTTTGCATTTATCTGATGTAGAATTCCAACTCATGGATGTTGCGGATGATATAATGACTCATGTAGAGATATGTTTGGTTTACTAGAACAAGTAATCATCATAGTCTTCTCCCTCCATCTGGGAGAACCTCTAGTTCTAGATCTTGTAATGATTTCATTCATAAGTCTTCCATACACTGTTCTTCATCATGAATTCCAGTTCCTCTGCTTGATTGCTTTTATTGAGTTCATATCAGGTTGGTAATCTTGTGATTGTTAATACAATGACTGGTTGTTCTGGTTTCTCTTTCTTTCTCGGAATCTTCATGTTCTTCCTGATGTTTTTCTTTAGCTCTTGGGTCCATGGAGTTTCTTATAGATTCCATGCCCTAAGGATTCCACTTCTTCCTTTCATTATAGAATCATGGATGTGGATGGACAACCAGGGATAATTTAAGGCTTCTCTTCGAAGAAGACTTCTTCTAAGGTTGAACTGAACACGTATTGTCTTTCATAGATGCTACCATGGATATATCCTTCATCATCTTTAGTGGATCATAGGATTAGCTCCCTCCTAATCCTTGCTTCATGTATGAGTGCATATAATCGTCTCCTTCTGTCTAATAGAGTCCACGCTTTCGTCTGCATCCTTATTGTCTTCTGCAAAATGTCAGAAGTCTTTCTCCAATTTCCTCTTGATTGTTGACTTCTTTCTATCTTTGCTTCTTCTAAGTCTCTTCATGATTGATTATGATTTCGGCTTATCTTGTAATAGCTTCCACATGATTTGTATGATCTAACTTGTATAATGATAGCAATTCTTATCTTGTTGTTTTTCCATAGGTATGGTTCTTCTTGGAACACATTATCTTCCAAGAGATAGATATACAAGATATGTACAAAGACAATGCAAACAAGATATGTACAAGAACTAAGAAGAGTATTGTTACCTTCAGAAGAAGAAGTCTCTTTCATCCTACTTTGTCTTCTTTGTAGGTTCCTTTTCTTCAGAAACTGATGCTTTGTGTATCCCATTCCTTATCTTTAGCTCAGGACAATGATTCTTGTAGTGACCATACTTTCGACAGTTGAAGCATTGTATTTCTAAAATGTCTTTCTCTTGATTTGACTTCCTCCTTGAGCCAAACTTCCTTTTGTTCCTGAAATTCTTGAATCTTGTTGTGAAGGCTTCATCATCGTAGTTCCTTTGGGGTTTCTCTTTTGCATTGATTATGGATTCTTCTTGAGCACAACAAGTCCAAAGTTCTTCAAATGTAGGATACTCCTTCCTTGTGTTCATGCTTGCGGCAAATGCATCCCATGTCTTGGGAAGACCATTGAGTACTATGTTTACCAATTCCTTCTCTAAAATGATCTCTTCAATATCTTTTAGTTGATCTCTTAACTGAGAGATTCGCACAAAGTATGATGTTATGTTGTCATCATCATTCATCTTCATGTCACGGAGCTCATTCTTCAGACTCATTACTTGTCCAATGTTTCTGACTAAAAAGAGGTTTGTTAGGGCATCGTACATCTTCTTCAATGAGTCAAGATGGGAGATGTAGGGTATCAAGTGGTATTTTATAGAAACCACTATGATACTCATGGAATTGATGTCACCGTCTTTGAACTTCTCCATAGTTGCAACATTATGTGGTTCCTTCTCTTTCACTTCTTCAAACTCTGGTTTCACGATCTTTCCTTTCATGATATCCAACACTTTATTCTTGGCAAGCATGAGATCAATCCTTGTCTTCCATGCTCTGAAGTTAGAAGCTCCATCTAACTTGTTCTCTGACTTCATAGAGTAAGTCATGTCTTCTTTGACTTGGTCAACCCTAGATTTGACCAAAAGCTCAAACTTCATGTCTTGGCTTTCTGAGAGTACCAAGAGATGTGCTAGGCTAGGGTGCACTGATCTATTCGAAAATTAGGTCAATCCCTTCACTTAAGGTGCCTCAAAAAGAGGATTAGGGTTTCTACAACTGCGCCTGCTAGTAACCCTAGCGGTAGTGCTATGGTGACTGCTCCTACTAGAAACCCTAGCGACAGTTCTTCAACGAGATTAATATCCTTACGGCTATGTTTCCTTCCAGCGGTTAGACTGAATGAAGGAGGTGTGGGCCCATAACCTGTTAGAATATAATGGATGTGCTCATTTTACCATTGACAATATCACTATTGTCACCCAACCATAGGCCGAAGCCACCCTCTGAGCACCTTAACCTTGACAGAGAATCACTCTGGAAGCAAACCCTAGGCTAGATAGCCAAACAAAGGGTAGCGCACCTTTCCTCAAGGATAGTGCACCAACAAGAGCTGATCAGATAGTCCAAACCGTAACCAAGAGATAGTCCAAGACAAACATGATCTGCTAGCTACAGCAACTGCAATGGCATCTCTCCTCAAACCTATGCACAAGACTGGGCACTGCGGTGCGCACAAGTTGCTACTCTGCAATTTTGAGACTGCCAGCCATAATGAGAACTGACCTCATGTATTTATACTAATTCTAGCTAATTGCCTAGGCTAACTTCTCATTCTGGGTATCTGTCTGTTCAGTATATATTAATTCTTCTGGCTGACTTCTTCTCTTGGAGGCTAATAACCTAATATAAATTATCTTCTTGAGACGACATGTCTGCTAAGGTTATTAGCCAACTCATTAGGGTTTCTTCTTGCTTTCCAGAGTATTTTATTCTCGTCAAGTTTACACGTGAAGGTAAATACCTCCCGTAGCTACCATAATATCAACAGAATTAACCCCCAACACTAGCTACCATCCACAAACAGATGGTCCAACTGAGATAATAAACAAGTGGGTGGAGGGATACCTCTGAAACTATGTGACAGGGCAACAAAAAGCATGGGTCAAGTGGTTATATTTGGGTGAATATTGCTACAACACCACTTACCACATGTCTATTGGTATGTCTCCTTTCAAAGCTTTATATACTTATGACCACCTCACTTTTTCATAAATTTTGTTTGGAGATAGTAGAGCTCCTATCGTTAAGGAGTGGATACCGAAAATCCAAGACATTATTAAAGAACTCAAAGATCATTTGCAAAGGGAACTGTTATCCCCATTTTTCGGATAACTAAGGAGATTATGTCTCTAGGTCCTTAGGTTGCATATATGGAGTGTCGAGAGACTACATGACCAACGGTACCCATTTGCATAGTTGGAGACCCCTCTCATCACCACAGATGGTCACAGATTTCCAAATGTCATGCACCACATCAACTGGCTTCTGGAAGGCAGTGGGCCTTGCTCCATGAGGTACAAGTCAGTATTATGGTGAGCATCATTTCAATATTTAAGCCATTTGAATATGTTCTATCTTAGATTGCTCTAGATTTCATGATATATGCTTGAACATTATGCCTTTTGCCCCGCTTCACCATGGTGGTTGACATTGTTCCCTAGTAAGTGGTCTTCCTTGGGGATGGGTTTGCTACTAGGAACTCCCTTAAAGAGACATCGTACCATTCTCGACCATACTTACCGCTTTCCATCATTTTCCCCCTCCATTTCCTTATCTCTTGGGATTTTATGGTGTATTGACCAAAGAAGGGGTTGTCCCTCATTATATGGGGAGAAGGGGTTGAAGACCTAGAGATATTGATGTTGAATAAGAGATAAAACCCTTGTATGAACCTTCTAGATGCTTCACCCAGGGATCACCCAAGAAAGTAATGAAACACTTATCTTTGAGTAAAGGGGGACCCACAATATAATAAAGAATGGTTAAAAGTTTAGTTGAAATATAGGAGGTCTCATCACAAGCCGACCTATCATGTCGATGAATATCTAGGGGTATAACATTTCCATCATCTAGTCACCAAACCAGTGTAATGGCTCTCAGTTGCATGGCTGAGAGAAAGGGGGTCTCATCATGAGCCATCCTTCTCATTTCCACTAGGTGTTTGTGGGTGACATTTCCATTATATGGACACCAGACCAAGGAAGTGACCTTCAACCTTTCTTAAAATTATTAAAGAATAAAATAATGGCAAATAATGGGCTTGGAAAAAATACATTGTGGACGAAGGTACCACACAACCCTCTACAAAAGCACCCATGAATGAAACACTACGACAAGTCGCATAGTGTCATGAGCCTTATGTCCATTGAGTCTTGACCCCAACCAATTCATCCACTTTACATGTCTTAGAGAGGGATTTCTTGGAAACTCTCCTTGACCTAGGGAAAGATCTACCCAATAGGACACCTCGTCAACCCTCCCATATTCAAGCTTGACAAGTCGCATAGTGTCTTTGAGCAATTAATTGTTTGATATAGTCATGTTTGATGCACATGCTTAGGTGGCTAATTTATTGATTGGATTCACTTATCATGAGGTTATGACTTGAGATCCTTCGAGGGCATGCTCATTTGTCTTTGCAAGATGTAGTTGGTGGAAAGTTTTGGGAGAACAAACCCAGCTTGGGCTTCCATGGGGCTACAAGCCCATAGGTTGGATGCCAAGGGTCCACATACCAGATCACAGAGATTAAATATTGAAGACCTAGAATATGATGTGGAAGACCTAGCCCAACCCTCACATGCCAAACAATTTTCCCATGAGGGGAAAAACGTCTTCTTTTTGAGCTTGACATCATATTTGGGGGCTAGGGTTTGGTGGTTCCATTGCTACTTATTGACACATGGATGTTTTGAGAAGGATGAGACCTTGGCCATGAGGAGATTGCATAGATGCTTGACATGTGGTGTTTGGAGGCCTACCATAGCTTCTCCAACACAAACGACTTGTACCAAGTGGAAAAACGTCCCCTAAAGGGATGACGTCCATGTAAAATTAGGGTTTTATTTGTGCAAAAGTGAAATTTTAAATGATTTTTTTAATATTACTTTGTTAAATGGGGCAAGATTAGGGTTGTTGACCCCTAGACTTGTGGTTTACCACTTAATATGTGGACAAGTCACCTTGGTGAAATTTTGTATAAATAAGAGATCATAAGATCTCATTTGGACATAACTCTCCCTCTTGTGAAAAAACTTGATATGATATTTTCGCTACACTTGGCTTATTTTGTCTCTTGTGCACTTGTTTATGGATATATTGATGAATGGTTGATGGAGGAGTGAGGTGTTATCCTTGGATGAACGGTTTCTAGCTTTTATGGTGGATTGTCTTAGCATCTTTCTTGATTTTGGTATGGTATTTTACTCTTAATCTATCATTGTTTCAAGTCAAGGATTTTTGTGCTAGGAGCTAAGTGGGAATTAAGACTATTTACACCCCCACTCTAGTCTCCAACAATTATTGCTTGAAGTTCATTGATGTTGCAAGGGTTTGTTTGAGGAAATAAGAGGATTTACACCCCGAATTCTCAAACCCTAACTAGAGATAATTGCCTTCAGAAGTAAGAGGATTTACACCCCCAAGGAAGTAGCATCTCCAGTTCTTTTGCTTGACTCCATTAACCCATTTTTTAAGGAATTATTCATGTGTTTGTTTTGCATTGGAGATATAAAATCATTTCCTTGGAAAATGTGAATTTTTGTCTTTTGAAATATCTCTTGCTTGGATTTGGTTTGCCACATTGAGAGGAATCTTCCCTGTACTAGGGAATCCCCTCCCTCCCACTACTTTAATTTTTGTTACAAAATTTAAACTATGGTCATTAGGGATGCATAACCCTAGCTGCTAACTCCCTCTTATCTCACAAACTAACCCTAAGAATTCTCTCTAACTTCACTCACCTAGTCTACTAGCTAGTGCACACTTTTTGGGCTAATTCTTGGCACTTTTCTATGGTTGATTTTGTTTCTGCATGCCATTGGATGCTACAACCATAAGACTGGTATTTTCTGCAGAAAATAAATGTTATAACAGCTTTCTTTATTCAACCTCAAAGTGCCATATCTAAGTCATAATTGATTGCCTAATTCATTGATAATATCATTGGTTGATCTTATGCTTTTACATGTTTATTTAGAATGTTTTATTTGTTGATACAAATTGTTATCTGCTGCTGAAAATTAGGGAAATCAAGCTTAACCTGTTGATCCATACTAACATATATCATTGCAAGGTGTCTTTCTTTGTGTCTCGGGAAGGTACAATCATCCAAAGAAGTACTACACCTTTGGAGAAACAATCAATTGATTTACAAGGCATCTCTTTCCACTTCTCATTTCACTTATATTTTAATTATAGAGGTTCCACCTTCATCATCAATCCATCTACATCTCATTCCCCCTAGGGTAACCGAGATCGCCTCCCTAGAGTGACCTAGTCACCCTTGAAGTGTGGGACCTACATCGAGGTGACATTGGTTGTAGGATTTTCTAGTTTTAGCAGTTGTTTTTCTGGTTGGGTCAAGCTTTTCCCAACCTACAACTTGTGCTATAACATTCTGGTGTTGTTGTCGGGGAAGATTTTGTTTCTTATTCATACCCTAATAACACTTTGGTAAGATATCCCAAGGCCTTTCCCTTATATTTCCTGGCAACTCCACCCAAGGGACGTTCCCTTTCCACTTTTCTTGAGGAGCTCATATTGAAGCTCATATGGCGAATCCACCTTCCCAGAACCCTTCCTTTCCCAAACTTTTTCCCCCTAGGAGGTTCAAGCCTTATAAGGTTTAACAAAGAAGTCCTCCTCTAAAGTCTCATGTTGTTAAAACCCATTTCCATAATACCCTTCATTTTGCTCCAATGGCTCACCCTTGGGAAAGGGACCTCTACAAACCCTTTAACATGGCCAATATCCAAGGTTACCCAAATACAATGCCAAAACAAGTCAACAAGTGGTTACCAAAGTTATCAAGAAACAATGTGATAATTGTCGAGGACCACATTTATGTCATGGGCCAGGACATGGACAATGCATGTATTGAACATGAATATGTGTCCATGAGGTTATTTGCTTCATCATTGACTGAATAAGTCTGTAATTGGTTCAGAGGACTCCCTAACAATCATCTCACGTCCTATGATGATTTTTCCAACTTATTCAAGAGAAGATGGTCGAAAAAGGAAAATGGTGGGACACTTGGGACTCAGTTCAATAAAGTAAAGAAAAAGGAGAATGAAATAGTAAAGGAATTCATTACTAGATTTGATAGGTTGTACAATCAAATTCCTATAGATTATCGTCCTACAACATCATCAGTTTGTCTCCTTTACATGAATTCTTTTGAAGGGAAGTTTTGATTCATTCTCAAAGATAAAAATCCCACATCATTGGTAGAGGCTAAAGAGTTCAGTAATGACATTGAAGAGAATCTCCTTGATTCTAAAGTAGAACCTTTTCAGTACCATTTTTCCAAGCAGAAGCAAGAACGAAGGTTTCCAACAACAATGTTCCTAATCCGATTGCTTTCCTGACTCAGAAGATAGACCAAAAGAATACTCATTTTTTCCAGGTGCAGAATCAGCTTATGAACTATATGACTATAGTGGAAAGAAATCAATCTGCTCCCAGACCTCATTTTTCTAGATAGCGGAGAGATGCCACCGGTTGGAAACCAAGACCTCAATAAGAGGCAAAGTCCCCAGATACTTTGAAACATGTTGGGATAGTTGATATAAAATGTTGGTGTCTCCCATGCCAAGAACCCCACAGGGAAGATGAGTGCCCCTGACGAGACGAGGATTTTTGTGAAGATATAAACTTCATTGATATGATTTGCAATTTCGAAGATGAACAAGTTATCCAAGAACATATCAATGAAGCGAGAAGAAGAGGAGAGAGAGAGGGGAGAACCTAAGCCTTAAATAAATTGACAGATGATTAGAAGAAGGAATTAATAAGGAGGGAAATTATAACCTACACTAGAAGAAATAAATCTTCAGCCCCTCCGTCACAATCTGATACTCCTTTTCCATCCGTAGAAAAGGTGGCTCCTCCACCTCCACTGTCGGTATGTGATTTTCTTCCTAAGTCAACTCCCACATATGACATTCAGTTAAATATAGATGTTGCAAGCATGTTTGGAAAATTGAATATGACAGTCCTGGTGACAGAGATGTGTAAGATCCCTTCTATGAGAAGGGAAATTTTGAAAGTCTTAAAGTTCCCAACCGAAAAAGAGGATCCTTCCATCATTTTGAACACTATGTATCTCGATCATCTGAGGGACAAGAACCCCCCTTTCTATATTTCATTAGGAATGAAAGGCCTCCTCTTAAACAATTGTATGCTTGATTCAGGGGCCTCAACAAATGTCATATCATTGAAAGTGATGAAACAACTTGGTTTAAAGACAACCTAACCTTATGGAAATGTGTGTGGTATTGATTCCAAAAAGGTCAAGGTTCTCAGGCATGTGAGGACATTGAGGTCTTCCTAATTTATTTTCCACATATCTGTTAGGACCCTATAATTTATAGGGAAATCAGTGTTCTAACTGATATCTATTTCACGCATAACGCAGATTGCACGTGGTGCATAGTGAAAATGTGAAGGTGGCAGAAAACTCAACACATCTCAGTTTTTATCACAGGTTAATTTGTGGATTTTGTCATAAAGTTGGTTTCTAAGGAATCTTTGTTTTCTTAAGTGCTTTGGGGCAAAAAAAATTAGGCATTTTGGGCAAAAGGGTATAATGAAGAGATTTGCATGGAAAAATTCATATATGGCATTTTGTCATAAAGTTGGTTTCTAAGGAATCTTTGTTTTCTTAGGTGCTTTGGGCCAAAAAAAAATTAGGCATTTTGGGCAAAAGGATATAATGAAGGGATTTGCATGTAAAAATTCATATATGGCAAAAAATTTTAGTCAAATTTAGCTTTTTAAACCAAAATTGCCTTTCTCGGGCCTTTGTAGGGAATTTTGAAAATCTCTACAAATTTTCATTAAAAAATGTAGAGTCCGCAGGCCTAGCCGCCGAGCTTCTTTAGCACGCAACATCATACGACCACAAGTCAAGCAACAACATACAAGCCAACCCCCGAGCGCCAGAAACAAACAAAACTCTGTAGCCTTGGGTTCACTTCGCCGGTATGTTATGTGAACATTGGCGTATATAAAAACTTATAAGCCCTTTATCTGGTGCATATGGGATATTGCCCACAGAGTAAAAACAAGAAATAAAACGCAGTGCCAGGTGCCAGGGCGACTGTAAAGATGTCCAAAGGATGTGATCTTGTCGCTGTTGGTTCTAAAGCTCAGGCCGCATACGCCCACGAGGAGCATGTGAGCTCATAAATGGCCCCATTTGTAATATATGCCAGGTGCCCAGAAGACTTTGTAGCTGTGGACAGGAGTTCAGGATTCATTGCATGGTTATGAAAGAAAACCAAATTGTGCTCGGGTGATGATTTTCACTGCAGGAAAGCAAATCAACGCAAAGGGCAGCTCTGTGGATTGAGACTCTATCGGATCTTGCTTTCATCGCCTCCTTATCTTTAACCCTTGTCTGACCAGATAAGTTTATGTTAGAGAGGGTTTTCTGCTCTGAGATGTGTCCAGGATCTGAACGGGAGGAGCACGGGCATCATCATCATCATGGTCGTTTGTGTTCAAGCTGAAGCGAAAGCTCAAGAAATGGAGGAGGGGTCCAATAGGTACAACCTGTAAACATCATTATCCAAAGTATCCAGGTAATAACCAGGACAATCTCACATAGAGGGGAAAGTTCTGGATACTTGTGGCATGGTAGAGCAAAGATCTTTTGTGTTGAAAGATGGAACAGTGCAGATTTCCTTTTTTCACATTGCCTCCTCTTACGAGTTCAGAGCATCCATTATCCAAACCCAAAACGTACCCTACAAATGATGCGATTGGCAGTAAGACTGGCATATTGTACTCAGATGGCAATGTGGCATTTGGCCTCCCTCCCGATCCAGTTGGAACCTTAAATCGTCAGGATCCTCAATACATCAAATCAAAGAACAACCATGAATTACATTGCAGCAGGCTATCATTGGGACAGCTTGTTAATGAAGAAGAGAAATATATGAAAGAGATGAATTATTCGAGGAGTGCAGCGTATAAAATCAGGTTGGTCCAGTCTAAAAGCTCAGCGTTAGATACCAACTCTTCTATATTATCTAGGGATGCCCTGTTACCTGAACATAGAGATTTTTACATGCATCCTAAGAAGACTTCAATAGTGGCAAGTTGCATAATGTTTCTATTAACGACAGGTGCAGACAGTGAGTCGCTGGCGGATGTTTAAAAAGCTCTAAATTCATGCATTCAATGATTTTACTCTGTAATTGGTAGAAACTGGACAGTAGCTATAAACTCAACTTGTCATTATGAAAGATAATGCTGGAAATAAATACTATTATGGGTTTCGCTGAAGTTGGCATTTGATTCTGATGGAGGAAAGAGAGAATGGATAGACAGTACTGGGAAAATGCTACCTAGTGTTCCTTAGGTTTTTCCCTTTTTCAGAAAGGGATGACCATCTATTCAGTATGGAAGGAAAAAATTATTTTTCTTCAGCCACCATCTTGAAAAATAATTGTTCATCTACTCCTCTGAAAGTGAACACGGATCGAGAAGCTTACACCTGGAGATTTGATAATCGCCACAGTGGATGTTCACAATGGAAAATGAAAAAGCATCTCCAGAATCCAAAACAGAGTATCAACAGTCCAAAGATGAAGTGATGGTAGAGAATCCCACTCTTCTAGACACAAGGGGCAGAGTATATCGGGCTTCTACGAGTTTTGAATTGATAGGAAGAGTATTTTGGCCATAAATTTAGCAATCAAAAGCAGAATACCAGGAATCTCTCAAACAGATCGATGATAGGAATATGTCTATATGGCAGTCAAGTCCAGATGTCGAGCAAGATAAGGAATATAGGTGGCAGATTATTTCAACTGCCCAGATCTTTAGGATCAAAATCAGAAAATCAGGGGTCAATCGAAGATATTCAAATGTACAAGTGGCAGATGATAGTTTCAAGCATTTCTAGTCTAAGGAGATTTTACTCCAACAACCTCGAGCATTCGACAACTTTTGCAGCCAATTTATTTTAGTATTATTTGTTTTGATTTTGTTAGACTTTATTTGCCAGCCAATCAATAAGCAGAGGTATTGTTTCATTATAAAAAGGAGTGATTTTGTAATAGAAAGTGGAGGGGGATTTGTAATAGGAGAAAGTCCCATCCTGTAAATGTTCTCAGTGAGTTTCAAGTGACTGTTTCAGTGAGTTTCAAGTGACTGTTTGCAAAGTAATACAAGATCAGCCTTTCAGGATTCATGTGGTGTCTGAAATGGTGAAGTTTTCTCCTGTTTTTATGTATTTTTCTGTTGTTTATCTTTCTTTGTATTTTTTAGATTTTAATTGTAAAGCAGAAAGTGATGAATAGGATTTGTTATTTAGAGCACCCTATTCTAGATGTGTTTACAATCTGTATGTTTTCCACTAAGGACAGATTGAGGAATTCTTAAATGCTCCTCAATCTCTACCTAGCCTTACATTCTCTTCCATTTCATAATCCTTTCAAAATTCCAAGAGCCATAGTAGTACATTTATCTTTCCCTATTTCACTCATGCGCGATACTTCTCCAAATTGATCACCCAAGCCTTTTGACTCCATTTCCCAATGGCCTTTTCCCTTTCTTTCCCCACCAAACCAATTCAAAAATCCAAACTCTGAACCCATTAGTTAGCCTAATATCTATTAAAACAAAGCTAAATCATATAGAGAGATCCCTCTTTGAGTTTAGGAGGGCTAGATCCTAAAATCCAAAGCGGTTTTGATATTACCTCCCTCTATGATTTCCTCCTCAGCCTGGGAAATTACAGGATGATAACAATATCATTCTCATGGACATAGTAGTGATCGACGTTCCAGATGCTTGGGAGATGCTCTTATCTAGGAGCTGGTCTATTGGTCTTGGGGTTTCCTTATCATGGATCTCACCCATGCACTCATTCATATGGGAGTGGCACTTTCCAGATATTATACAATCGAGAGAAAGTTGATACACACAATATGAATCATGATGGTCTTGATTATGTCAGCGAATGCGATTATGATGTTCCCCTGCAAACCATTGACTATGATCCATCTGAACTACCCTTTATGCAAGAGGACTCCATAGACACACTTCTTCCATGGACAAATCAATACAAAGAGAAACTTTCAAAGTAACATGGGAAGGAGCCAGGTTCTATCCAAATTTTGAAGAAAGAAGATAAGAAACATGAAGAAATCATCAAAGACACAGTCCACACAGAGCCTTCATGTGATGATAAAACACCTTGCATCGATTTCAATGAGGGAAGTTTTGTGCTCATGTGGGACAAAAGAAAGGGAAATCCCATATAGGAATAGAAAAATAACAGCTTATGGCTTGACCCTTACATCATCAAGAAGAAGTCTGACAAAGAAAGGTACTATTTAGTAGCATGAGACAGGAGGAAGATGCCACTACTAGTAGATGGATGTCTTCTCCAACCTCACATCCAGGTCACATGACTACTTCAGGTCCCATGCCCCAGGTAAGTAGATAAGTCATTTTTCTTTCCCCTGCATTTGCATCCTGACTGCTCATACTAGTTTAGATGCATTTCATTTTCATTTTTCTCTACTTGCATATTGATTTCATGCTTAGCTTAGAATTTTTTTTTAAAATGCCAACATTTTTATTTTCTAGTTTACTTTTCATTTTGGATTTATATATATATATATGGATGAAGGGTGATAGCACCACCCTAGATGCTCTGATCCCTTTGTCTGAGTTTTTGGCAGGCACAAGTCTACCAAGAGATTTTTTGGTTCTCATGCACTCTACGATGAGCACATGTCCCCAAGTAGGAGCTAGATGTTATCCTCATTTTGTGGATGACTAAGGAGATTATGTCTCGAGGCCCTCAGGTTGCAGATATGGAGTGTCGAGAGACTGCATGACCAACAATACCCTTTTGCATAGTTGGAGACCCCTCTCATCGGCATAGATGGTCACATATTTCCAGATGGCATCCACCACATCAGTTGGCTTCCAGAAGGCAATGGGCCTTGCTCCATGAGGTACAAGTCAGTATTATGGTGAGAATCATTTCAATATTTAAGCCATTTGAGTATGTTGTATCTTAGATTGCTCTAGATTTCATGATATATTCTTGGAAATTATATATGTTTCCCTGCTTCACCTTGGTGGTTGACATTGTTCCCTAGTAAGTGGTCTTCCTTGGGGATGAGCTTGCTACTAGGAACTCCTTTAAAGAGCTATTGTACCGTTCTCGACCATACTTACCACTTTCCATCATTATTTCCCTCCATTTCCTTATCTCTTGATATTTTAGGGTGTATTGACCCAAGAAGGGGTTGTCCCTCATTGTATGGGGAGAAGGGGATGAATGCCCAGAAGGATTAATGTTGGGTAAGAGATAAAATCCTTGTATGGACCTTCTAGATGCTTCGCCTAGGGATCACTCAAGAAAGCAGTGAAACACTTATCTTTGAGTAAAGGGGGACCCACAATATTATAAAGAATGGTTAAGAGGTTAGTTGAAGGATATGAGGTCTCATCACGAGCCGACCTATCACATCCATGAATATCTAGTGGTATGTCATTTCCATCATCTGGTCACCAAACTAGTGTAATGGCTCTCAGTTGCATGGCTTAGAGAAAGGGGATCTCGTCACGATCCAACCTTCTCATTTCCACTAGGTGTTTGTGGGTGACATTGCCATTATCTAGGCACCACACCAGGGCAGTGACCTTCAACCTTTCCTTAAAATTATTAAAGAATAAAAGAATGGAAAATAATGGGCTTGGAAAAAATGCATTGCAGACGAAGGTACCACACAACCCTCTACAAAGGCACCCATGAATGAGACACTACGACCCCTTATATGTCATGAGCCCTATGCCCATTGAGTCTTTACCCCAACCACTTCATCCACTTTACATGGATTGGAGAGGGATCTCTTGGAAACTCTCCTTGACCTAGGGAAAGATCTACCCAATAGGACACCTTGTCAACCCTCCCATATTCAAGCTTGACAAGTTGCATAGTGTCTTTGAGCGATTAATTGTTTGATATAGTGATCTTTTATGCACATGCTTAGGTGGCTCATTTATTGATTGGATTCACTTATCATGATGTTATGAATTGAGATCCTTGGAGGGAGTGTTCATTTGTCTTTGTAGGACCTAGTTGGTGGAATGTTTTGGGAGAAAAAGACTAGCTTGGGCTTCCATGGGGCTACAATCCCATAGGTTGGATGCCAAGGGTCCACATATCGGATCACAGAGATGAAATATTGAATACCTAGAAGATGATGTGGAAGACCTAGACCGGCCCTCACATGCCAAACGATTTTCCCAAGAGGGGGAAAATGTCTTCTTTTAGAGCTTGACGTCATATTTGGGGGCTATGGTTTGGTGGTGGTGTTGCCACTCATTGACACATGGACGTTTTGAGGAGGATGAGACATTGGCCATGAGGAGATTGCATAGATTCTTGACATGTGGCCTTTGGAGGCCTACCATATCTTCTACAACACCAACAACTTGTCCCAAGTTGAAAAACGTCCCCTAAAGGCGTGACGTCCATGTAAAATTAGGGATTTATTTGTGCAAAAGTGAAATTTTAAATGAATTGTTTAATATTACTTTGTTAAAGGGGGAAATATTAGGGTTGTTGACCCCTAGTATTGTGGTTTATCCCTTAATATGTGGACAAGTCACCTGATGACATTTTGTATAAATAAGAGATCATAAGATCTCATTTGGACATAACTCTCCCTCTTGTGAGAAGACTTGATCTAAAGAAAATTCTACACTTGGCTTCTTTTGTCTCTTGTGCACTTGTTTATGGCTATCTTGATGAATGGTTGATGGAGGAGTGACGTGCTAGCCTTGGATGAAAGTTTTCTAGATTTTATGGTGGATTTTCTTAGCATCTTTCTTGATTTTGGTATGGTCATTTACTCTTATGCTATCATTGTTTCAAGTCAAGGATTGTTGTGCTAGGAGCTACATGGGAAGTAATATTATGTATACCCCAACTCTAGTCTCCATCGTTTATTGCTTAAAGTTCATTGATGTTGCAAGGGTTTGTTTGAGGAAGTAAGAGGATTTACACCCCTCATTCTCAAACCATGACTAGAGATACTTGCCTTGGGAAGTAAGAGGATTTGCACCCCCATGGAAGTAGCATCTCTAATTATTTTACTTGACTCCATTAACCCAATTTTTAAGGCACTGGTCATTTTTTTTTGCATTGGAGATATAAAAACACTGCCTTGGAAAACATGAATTTGTGTCTTTTGAAAGATCTCTTTCTTGGAGTTGGTTTTCCACATTGAGAGGAATCTTCCCCTACTGGGGCGTCCCCTCTCTCCAACTACTTTAATTTTTGTTACAAACTTCAACCTACAACCATTAGGGATGCATAACCCTAGCTTCTAACTCCCTCTTATCTCACAAAATGTAATGTCCCCATTTTTGGATGGTGTTATGTTACAGAGTGGGATGTCTGCTAGAGTAGTGAGATGGGGTTATCAGGGAGTTCGAGAGATATTGAGGGATTTATTGGGCATGACTTGCATCATTCATCATATTTCATCATCAGGATCCATTTCACACAACTTGGCTTTGGTTATGTTGCATTCTAACGATTTTCGTAATTTTGAGTTATTATGGGTCATATTTTAATTAATTTCACTAAGAATGTCATTTTGGGTATGATACTTGGAGAAACCTCTTAGTGTAATAGCTCATCGGAATCGAAAGGAATATTACTATAGGATTAGATGATGAGAAGTGACTTTCAGTGGCCGGATAAGCCATAGGGACGAATAAATCACTTTTTAAAGCCAAAAAGGCCAATTAATTAATAAAGTGATTTAATTAAAGAATAATAAAAATAAAGTAAAAGTCACTTGGAGGGAAAATGTGAACAGGGGGGATAAAAGAAAGATAGGGGCCTTTATTCTCTCATTATGTTGATTATCATTTTGATGTCTGGATTCTTTCTAGAAAGTCCATGCACTTGGGGGTTTTGAGGGTTTTGACTGAACAAACCCTAGAGATGAGCTCGGTGGTGAAAGATCCCACCTAACCTAGTCCAAGCTTGGTCACAGAGGTGAAATATTCCTACCTCACCATTCTACATTAGTTACCATTCATTTATAGGGGCAGTTGTGGAGGCATGGTGTATTGTTGGAGGTTTTCTATAGAGCTAGGGCACAATGTTCTTGAGAGAGTAGTTTGATTTGCTCAGAGGTGGATAGATATTCAATATATCTCACTCCAGGATTGTTTTCCATCACCCTAGAGCCTTTTTGCATCATTGTTTGAGTGTATTCTTCATCTCGTTCATCCTATCACTCAGGAGGGCGTGTTTCTCTTCAAGAGGGCGCATTGTGCATAGGGGATATAGTATTTGGAGGGTGAAATGTCACCCAACAGTCAAGAGATTCACTAGAGGGGTTTCATATCAGTCAATCTACATTTTGGCACTTGGTTTCAGTAATTCAGAGGTCATCTTCTTAGAGGCTGAATTTCCTTGGGGTTCTACAGCCATAAGGGCAGACTTTGTTAGAGGAGGGAAACACATACAACAAGAGCTCTTGGATATCTTCTATATTAATCTTGGAGGATTCTTAGGAGGTCATATCCTCATCATTCCAATGTATTTTGGAGGCACTATCATCCACATGCATTATTCTTCTATGTATATTCCAGATATGCTCAATTTTGTATGAGGTCAGCTATTATGATAAATAAAACTCATATATGAGGTATTCATGGTTATTTCTTGTGTACTTGTTGAGGAAAAGATATGAATTTATCTTACTCAAGCATTTTTGAATCTTGCTTGGCTAAGGCAAGATAGTCGGGAATATTACCCTATGTTTATAGCCTCAAAATGTATTTCCCAATCCACAACTATTAATTACAAGGGCTTAGGCTAATTTTTAAATAAAAATATTGTTGCAAAATATAACATTTTTATATAATTTTCTGAACATATACAGATTGCAGAAAGTAGATGTGGAGATCAAAAGAAAAAATACCAAGTCACAAATTAACACATATGAGACAGAATAGAAATCGCTTATTTCATTCCAAGAAATCAAAAGTGTCCTTCTCTTACAAAAATCCCTATGGGGGCATGGACCAAGGTCAAATTTAGAAATCCCCAATGAAAACCATACAAAAAGACTAACAATAAGTAAAAGTTGAACCTTAAAATCTGGATCAGATTGCCACAAACTACTTCCCACTTGACTCTGCACAATATCATTTATCAATCATGAAACTTAATTCATAAACAAACAAGTCTACACAGACTATCAAAGATAGATCAACACCTCTGAAACAAGTATCTGAATGATATGGTTCAGCTTTGAACCTTAATGTCTACAATAGGACCCTGGTGTCAAAAAGAGAATTAGGCCTTTAATGAATTGAAGAATGAATGAAAACTGAACTATCTCAATAAAACCAAGAGCAAACCTTAGTATGCTTTCTCCTTCTATTCTCCCCTTGTTCTTCCCTATTATTTGGCTTTTATGCATTCCAAATTAGTTGAAGTAGTTCAACTACCTCATTTAGTTAAGTTAACTAAAAATTAACTAATTTTAGTTTAGGGGAAGTAATAATCATAATAATAATTAAGGGTCTTTTTATTAAATAATAACTAAGTAGGTGGGACCCCTTGTGACTCCCTTTTATTTCTTAACAAAATAAACATAATTAGACAACCAATTAAACACATGCCTCCTTGTGGCTCCCATATTTATTTCCAAAATTTGAAATTTAAATATCAGAAATATTTCAAATTATATCCAAAACATGTAAATATCCACAATATCCCAAAAAATAATCTGTTGTCCAAAACTTTTTGCAGACCATTGTCCTCAATAAATCAATTATAAACACATAATCAAAATCCATATTTTCCACTTTGAGAGGCAATTCTTCCTTTGTCATTGTTGTCTCCTTTGGACTTCCTAGAAATAGTTGTAGGTTGGGTGGAACCTTGAGGCTTGATCTCACTAATGACATGGGAGGAATTGTCCCTCAAGTGCATACGAGAGGACACTGACTTGTTTGAGTCACTTGAAGGAGAGGAGGGAGCAGCAACAACTTTAACTTTATCATGCACATGGTGAGCCTCGGTTTTGAGTCATTTTCTTGCATGGGAGGACTGTAAAAGTGAGTGTGCATGGGGAAATTTGAGCATTTGGGTTTACAGGTGGAGGAGGAGGAGGTAATTATAAGTTTGGCTAGCCACGATGGTGGGAGACTGTTGGGTGAACAATCTCCTTCCATCCATCATTTTCGGGAACTTTAGTTTGCAAAGATACATGGGGAGGCACAGGGATACCAGGAACATTCTGGGGTTGGAAGGGAGGCCTCTCTGGTCTAGGATGAACTATCCCTTGCCCAATCCAATTGAAAAACCTAGCTTGAAAATTTTGGTTCAACTCATGAGGATCGACATCGAAATGTATTGAGAATTTGGGCCTTCCAGGCCCTCTGTTCCAGTTACCTCTTCCCCTATTGTTTCTACCATGACTGCCTCTGCTGAAGAAGCTCATCATGTATGCAACAATTATTAGAAACTAGCTATTAACATACCATACATGAAATTCTCTTTATATGAAACAAAGTTTGGCTCAGAAATTAACATAAGATCCATGCAATCCAATCCATAAAATTTATTTAATAATTTTCAAATGAGCAGGGGGTGAAATAGGGTTCATGGGATATCTGGGGGGGTTGTAATAAGCAAAAAAGTGATATCATGACAGGGAGTAAGAACATGATTACTGCTCAACAATTCATTAAATAATTGATTGTGCAAACAACACCAAAATATATCATCTTCCATCTATCTTTGTGTCATTTTTTATCACTATCATACAGAGTTTTAATTTTATTTTAGTGAACAGTGCGTGCAAAATAAATTTGGGATCGTGAGGGGATTTATAATGAGGGAAAAAGTGAGAAAATGAGATGGAATTATACGGATATTGTTCATAAAATAAAATAAATCAAAAGAAAAACAAGCATAACTCTGTTCCAATCACAATCCAAAAGCATCCACTTCCAAGACCAAGATCCTTGAATTGTTCCTTAATTACATACAGATTACTTGTTGTCTTCAATAAAACAATTTAATTTTCCAGAATTCTTCAATTTATATCAATATGTGCATCCTATGTAATGACTATGCAAATCATTTCCAATTCCATGGTAACAACATATCCATTCGAGCCATCGTCATATATATTGTAATGTTGATCTCTTATTTTTAAAACAATCATAATATGCATAGTGATTCCCATTATCTATATCCAATATTCATCCCTAGCAATCAAGCAATAATAGACCTAGGATTAACAATCAACAATCAACTATCATCAAATAATAATCAGGCCCGATTTAATCACCCACAGGTCCCTTTTAAATCTGGACAGAATTAAGAGCATGTTCGATGGACCCATCATACACACAGGTATTCAATCATATAATCATCGATACCAATATTAATTCAACAACAACACTTAACCAAAACCACGTAGCCCTGAACCTGAGATTTGCATTCATCAAACAGACATAGACTTCATTCCAAAAGAAACGCTCGATAAAAGACAGAGCCATATGATGTGTGAAGAGAACAGAACCATATTGACACATCATTGTCTCCTTTAAACTTGAAAGAATCATGATCATGCTAGGATTTAACACAGTGATGAGTGGAAAGACCACGATCGACCAAACGAAAATCTCTCGAGTTGTAGGTAACCCATACAAATAAATCACAAAGAGGAAATACAGAGACTCGATCAAGAAAGGTCCAGAAGTTAGAGAGCCCGTGCCCTTTTATAATTACCACAATCATTAAACTGGTAAACCAAAATCTTGACAGAACCCAAAAGGTGCCCGAGAAAAAATAGAAGCAAGTCGGGCTCAACAGAACCAAGTTGGGTTATTTAGAGATGTATTGCAGAGAGGTAATGAAAGTGTGTTTAATATTTGAAAACACATAGAGCTCATAATTCTTTTACCTCTTAAAATAAGTTACCATCGAGAAGCAACCATAGGTAAACAAGTATAATCACGGGAAATAGAGAGCCATGCTCTTTTGGAAACACCACAGTCTTTCAACTTATAACCCCAAGATCTTGACAGATCTATAAAGAGAATGCCCAAGTGGAAACACAACAACTCGAGCTCAACAACCCAGGAACACACAGATTCCTCTAAAACTTTATTGCAGAGAGGAAATGAGGGTTGATTTAAACAATGAAGAATCCTCAAAAAAACAGAGAGACCGTGTATCTTCCCAACACCCAGGAGGTCGATAACCTTCGAAAAACAATTGACAATGAGGCTCACAAACATAACAGTCAGCAATTATAACAGAGATGATAGGAGCGAGTGTTAAAACGCTTCTGAAAATAATGTTGGAGCACAACCTGTAGCCATTTGATACATACACAGACCTCCACCTAATATTCTGGGAAAAACAAGATTGGACTGTGGAATGCTTTCGGCGATAGTGATAGTAGGAAAATCCATAACAAACAATAGCTCGGGTCTTAGCCAAAAATAACCACACCAATGTCGACAATTACATTGCAACTTGGATAAATAATCACAACAATGACCAAGACGAAAAATGGGTGAAAACAATTGATACCCAGACTGGTGGTAAAACCCCACAACAATAAAACTCACAGCTCATTGCACCATTGTTATCATTTTCCACATAGAATCATCATAAAAACCCAAGTTGATCGAATTCATTTTTATCAATAACCAATGCGCAGACTTTACAAAGCAATAACACCCATTACTTTCCTTCAGAATGCCAACATTCCACAGTAATCACGGAGAACCCATAACACAATATTGATACTTAGTCGAAAACTCAAGAAAAAAACAGAACCCATGCAATCTTGAGCCACAATTTGATTCACAATATAGAGAGACCATCATGGATGGAAAGAAAAGAACCATGCCTGTGAAAATCACTTCAATGAAGAGTTGGTTTGAGTTTTCCCCTTCCAAAACCTAAAATCGTGGAGCTTCCACAACCAGAGACAAAATAAAACTATGGCTAGGGTGAAGGGCTCAAGGGTGGTTTGGAGTGACGTGTAGTAAATGCACGTCGCTTCCTCACCTAGTCCTATTCAATTCCACGTATGATCTAGCCCATTAACATAACATCAACCATTAAATTCAAACCATATTCAATCTATAATCCAATGCCATATCCTTTGTATATTGTGCCACCTGAATCATGTCATAACTTCAATAATAATTGTATGTTAACATTACCATATGCGCTTCCCATATAATCCTTTAAACAAAATCGCATGATCCTTTAACCCAACGCATAGTATAGCAACTAAGTCCACCATTTCAAATTTGTCACAAGGTTTATATATCATCTTTTAACCATGGCCTTAGAACTTATCCATAGTTTCTTTCCCTTTTTTTTTTGAGCTAGCTCCCATATCATCATACTATCTTTTGCATAAAATCATGTCTAGATTATTAATCAATGTTTTAACGTAACACAACATAGCACCTGTAAAACAACATAATCCTCATACCCATAGCACTGCCTTGTATTTCAAGTGAATATCAACATCATTTAGCAACAATGCATCAACCAACCATTTGTCATATCAAATGAAACCAAGACTGCGTCATCAATTGTGTAGGGAACATCATAACAACAACAACATATAAGCATAACACGTCTATGTTTGCGCCTCTAGTCTACAAGGGCGTCCCACCTACTAGTTAAATATTATTATCATAAATAAATAATAAAGCTTAGTAATCCTTTGCGGGCAGAATTCATCGTTGCGATTTTAATCATCGAAAAACTGGAGACTCCATAGGGAAATCTATTTCCAACAGATAAAGAACTCATATTGTCTGTTTTCGTAGATCATGTAAACATTAGATCAAGAAAATAGACATCAGAATGATTATGCAATAGGGGGAAGTGAGCGGTTTTAAGGGAAAAATGACTAGGATTTTGGGAATAACTCATGGAAAGTGTTAAGTATGAGGGGGTTTATCCCTGTAAGCATAATCATTCGAATAATCATAGTAAAATCATTCTTGAATTCAAGGAGAAAAATATTCTAGTGTGCTCTTTTGAATCTTGGAGTGGATGGAAGAAAAGGAAAGCAAAAAAGGGATAAATCCAACTATATTATATAACAACAGTTGAAGAAGATAACAATTTCAATGATGCTTTCAAGGGGAACACCATGATAGCTGTGTAACCTGATTGTTATTGATTAACAATACTTTGCATAATAGCGTCGTTCTAGCGAAACTAATCCAACATTTTATTTTGACAAGGATGAAGTCAAATAAAAGAAACAAAATATCAAGGACAAAAATAGCTTAAATGAAATAACTGAAATGAAAGAGTTGAAATGAAATAACAGAAATGAAATAATAGAAATGTAAAATCAAAGAAAATCAAACAAACTATAATACAGGAAAAATTTACATACAACATTTAAACTTTCAAGTTGGTTCCACATAGTGTTTTAAGTGTGAACCGTTGGTGCTACAGGAAAACAATCACTCTTGTAAGGCCTTTAGGATATAGGAATTTGTGCCCACGACAAAAGAAATCTTAAAAGGACCCAACCATAATTTTTGAAACTTTGAATGCCTTCCTCTATCAGCATGAGTTGAATCCCACAACAATACCTTCTCATTAACCTTAAATTTGACAGCTTTGACACAAATATCTTTTAATAGTTTGTTGTCTTCTCTTTAAATATCCAAGGAAAACATCCTTTGCTCCTCTAAAGCCAAAAGTGCATTCATTCTTTGAAATATATTGAAAATTTTTAATTCTTCAACCTGTAGCATTAACCTTAGAGAAGAAAGATCCATCTCGGTAGGCAGAATGGTTTCTTAACCATAAACAAGTTGGAAAGGAGTGCAACCAGTGCTTACCTTGGTGGTAGTACGATCTGCCCAAAGGGCGTAAGTGAGGAGAGTGTGTCATTGACGAGGCTTATATTCAATGACCCTCTTGATAATTATAACCAGATTCTTGTCGGTAGACTCGGCCTGCCCATTTCCTTGGGGATAATAAGTTGATGAGGCAAAATGTTTAACCCCCAATTTAGCTAAAAATTGGGTCATCTTAGCAGAAATAAAAGCGGGACCATTGTCTGTAATAATTTCCAAAGGAATACCAAATCTGGAAAAAATATTAGTCTCAAGGAAAGAAATCACCTGCGAATGCTTAAGTGGGACAGCTTTAGTCCATTTTGTAAAATAGTTTGTGGTTGTCAAGATAAAAACCTGCCCTGCTGAAGATGGAGGATTAATAGGACCAATAAATTCCAAACCCCATTTTGAAAAAGGAAAGTTGGGGTGGATAGGTTGTAAAGGCATAGCAGAAAGACGTTCTTTCCCAACAAACTTCTAGCACTTGTCACAAGATCTTTAAAAATTATAAGAATCATGAAAGATTGAAGGCCAATAGTACCCTTTCCTGACAATCTTAAAAGCAATAGTTTTAGCAGAAAAGTGACCTCCTGTATGAATAACAGAATTTGAAGAACCATAAGTTTATTGTAACAATTTATGTGCTTCTTCATTGTTCACACAGTGAAGTAACATACCATCAACATATCTCTTAAACAATAAGTCTCCTATAATGATGTATCTAGAAGATTCAAGACAGAGCCTTCTTATTTGATGGGTATCTAAGTTATCTGGACATCTTTTATTTTGCAAGTAATAAACCAGATCTTTATACCAAGGATATTCAACCACCGGAAGGATTTGATTGTCAATGTAAAACAGTGTTGATAGAGAGATATTGTGTTCATCAATTTCTTCACTTGTTTCAA
Source organism: Picea engelmannii (assembly GCA_009831015.1). Classification (NCBI taxonomy): domain Eukaryota; kingdom Viridiplantae; phylum Streptophyta; class Pinopsida; order Pinales; family Pinaceae; genus Picea; species Picea engelmannii. The sequence continues at coordinate 449,296 of ML790384.1, read as the reverse complement.
CGTGTTGAGCTAAGTGAAGGGATAAGTCACTTCCCTTGATAGTTGTAGAATTCATGATGCTTATATCATGCTCTTGGATCTTGAAAATCCAGTGTGCAAGCTTCCCTAAAAGATAAGTCTGTGAGAGTAAAAAGTTGACAGTAGGTAAAGGGACTTTTATCAACATATGCTTACCTAAGATGAAGTGGCGAAATTTTGAAACAACTTTAACAAGAGTGAAAGCATTATTTTCAATAAAATAATATTTAAACTCATCATCTGACAAGATTTGACTCATGTAATCCATTGGTTTTTCATTAACTTGGTCATCACATTGCATGAGGATAGCAGAAACTGCTTCCTCGGTGGCATTAGTATATATCATAAATTCCTTCTCAAAATCCGGCTTCGCCAAAACCAGTGTGGAAATGATTTCCTTATTGATCCCTATGAAATCATTTTCGACGTCATTTGTCCAAGAAAAGGAACGATATTGCTTAAGAATATTATGAATTGGCTTAACCATTACAGCAAAATTAGGAACAAACCTACGGACAAAGTTGATAACACCCATAAAGGCTTGAAACTCCTTTTTGGAAGTAGGAGCGGGAAGATTTAGGATAGCAGCAATCCTTTCAAGATCTATTCTTATTCATGAATCAAAGATAATGTGCCCAAGGAGATTTCCCTTGGTAACGTCGAAAATAGACTTAGAAGGATTTAAAGAAATGTTGAATTTCTTGCATCGCATGAGAATCTTTCTAAGATGATTGAAATGATCTGATCGATTTTTAGAATACACAGTTAAGTCATCAAGATAAAAATGAATATTTTTTTTGATCAAATCATCAAAAGCTATTTGCATAGCTCTTTGGAAAGTGGCACCTGCATTAGATAAGACAAAAGGCATACATTCATAAGAGAAAGTGCCCCAACGTGTAATAAAAGTGGTTTTATATTTATCTGTCCTTTTTTCCTTGATCTGATTGTAACCAGAAAAACCATCAAGTAAGGACATCATATGTGACCCTGCAACTTGTTGCAATATCATTTCCATATTAGGGAGAGGAAAATGGTCTTTAATACTGGCTCTATTCAATGCATGAAAATCAACGCATAATCTAATATGACCAATTTCTTTCCAAATGGAAACCAAATTAGAAACCCACTCAGAATACTTAACAAGGAAAATTATCCCAGCCTTCAAGAGTTTTTCCAACTACTTTCGAATAGTTTCTTCCAGTGCAGGGTTAACGGGTCTTTATTTTTTTCTAACCGGTTTTATGCCCTCCTTGATAGGAATGGCATGTTGTATAAGAACAAGATCAAAACCACAAAGATCCTCATAAGACCAAGCAAAAACATCTTGAAATTCACCAAGCAACTTAGTGAACTTCAATTTTTATTCATTAGAACATTGGGCACCTATTTTAACATTCTTTGGACACTTGGGTGTTCCAATGTTCAAGGAAATGGTTTCACCCACTTTCCTTTTCGACTCCTCTTATTTATGCTTTTCTTTGTTTCCTACATCACTCGATGAAAATGAACTTTCTAAAGGGGTCAAGCCCTTCGAAATTTTGTTGTCTTCCATTGATATAATCTCCTTATGCTTATAAGTTTCACTTTGAATGAAATCACATATACTCTCATCACTAGGGAAGATCTTCCATGACTTTACATTGTCCGAGATATGTGGATGATACAAAGATTGAAAGTTGCAATCAGTTCTTTGTGGCAAAAGTTGTCGAGTAGGAGAGGTCGTAAAAACAACTAAGCTATCATCCATTGAGTTCAATTCCCTTTTAACATGAGTTATATTGAAATATAGAAAGTTCGAGATAAGTGCCCAAACAGTTTGGGTGTAACGTTTCATTAACTTGTTGCTAGGAGAATATATCTTACGCACAAGGTTTGCAACAAGTTTGGAATCCCCAAAAACTGTAAGGTGAACAGAACCTAAATTATAGGCATTTTAAATGCCTAGCAGCAACGCTTCAAACTTGGTCACGTTGTTAGTGAAAGCAAACTCTAACCAATAGGAAAAGTTGTGAATTTTACCCACAGGAGAGTACAAGGTAATACCAGCTATGTTTCCTTCATTGGAGCATGAACCATTAAAGTGCATATGCCACATCCCATCATCTATGTCAGTTTGTTCCAAGGTAGTGTTGTCCTCATCTGCAAAGATGGAATACACTCCTAGGTCCTCCTCGATATAATTTACATTAGGTTGTGGAATGTTTTCTATGTAAGGTGATATTATTCCCTCCCTTAGGACTATAATGTTTTTCCCATTCCGAGGAATGGATAAGTGTTTCCCATCGAGTGAGATGTATCCACCCATCAAAGATTGCCAATATCTTCCTAAGATGATCGAGTAATTACTCATTGGCATATCGATTACCTGAATATTAAGGGTTGTCCTTATTTCAGGATGTGCGCACAAAACCAAGGTCACATCCTTTATTTCACCTATGGTCGATTGTTGTAAACTATTATAGGAAAGCACGCTTCTGGCATTTTCATTTGTACAAGACAAGCCTAGCTCTTCCATAATAATCTTCGACATTACACTTGGGACCGAACCGCCATCAATGAGACAACAATGGGATATTTTTTCCATAATATTTACAGAAATAAAAAACGGGGGGTTTTTACAGGGTGTCTAAAATTATGTACACCTACTTTATTTATAGTTGAATCTTCTTCATCTACCTCTTCAGAGAGATTGGCTACAATGGAAGCTTTTCCTTCCATAAAATTTTTCAGATGACTTTGTTTCTCACGGACGACAACCATGTCCAGGAGGGTAGCATCAGCTTTAATATTATCCAATTGATTGAGAATGTTGTATTTGGAAGAGGGAAGAGGGGAAGTAGTTCCTTGACTGTCATGAGATTTAGAAACTTGAACCTTAGAAGATGGTGAAGATGAGCTTGGGCTAGAAGAAGTGCGAGGAGGATCATATTTACCTTTCAGAGCATAGGATTTATTCCTAGTATTTATGATCATAACATCCTCTGGCTCTGCAAAATATAGAACAAAAATAGTAGTTTCATGCATTTTACCAAAGATTTTATCTCTGGTGCTCTTCTTTACCTCACAAGTACTTTCCTCATGGTGTTCCTCGCAAAAGTTACACCAACTACGAGGCATGATAGATTTAGGTTGAAATTTATTTTCATTAGGATTCTTAAAGTGTGGTGAAGAAGAAGATGAGGCCCCAAGGGTAAGTGAAGGGACATTTCCCTTCATCTCATATGCTATCATTCAATTATTTATGTCTTGTACAAGATGTAAGAGGGATGACATGTCTGTCTATTTAACTGAGTCTCCCTTGGGAAGACCTGTTCTTTCAAGATGTTCTTCATACTATAAATAAGTATGCAGAGGGGAACCAAGGTTATCAATGGATTTTTCCTCAAGCCTGTGACAGTAGGGGGAAGGTAGAGCATTATATTAATGCATAAAAATGGCTTGGTTCTAAGGGAGAATGAATTAAGGAATTTGGTTATATAATTTGGTGAAACGCAAGTTGAAAGACTTGATAGTTTCACCGTCTTTATAAGCAATTTTATTGTACTCCCATAACTGCTTGGTTGGGATATTGGACTTCCCATAGGTAGACTTGAACCAATAAACCAACTCCTCCCTAGTATAAATAATATTATGAGGAAGGTCAAAGAAATCAATCATTTCCTTCCCTTCAAGGGAATTAACAAATAAGTGCATATAAGTGTCGTTGTCATTGGCTCCTATGTTATGACAAGCATTAGAAAATTCCACCAAGTGCTCATTCGTAGTGACCATGTTATTCCCTGAAAACCTAGGGAGATGATCTTTGAATTTAGGAAGTGGATGAGTAGCAGGTGCTAGGTTAAGAGGGGAGGAAACATTCCACAGAGTAGTTGTAGCATCTTCTTCAAACTAAAAAATACCATACATTTTTATGACCTTGGCATGGTTTTTAGTAGATTGGATAAGGACTTGATGACTATACAAGCTACCAATCACTGACGAGGATGAATTCTGATATGAATTGGCTGAATTAGACAAAGTTCTCCTTAGAGTACTTTGTTGGACTAAAAAAACAATGTTTCTTCTTCCGATTTCATCAATAGGGTTGATCTCAGGTGATAAACCTCTTCTTCTCCTAGAGATGTGAGGGTTTAAGGACATGAAAAGAAGATCAAAACTATAGGAAAAATAAAATATATGGTTGATTCCTAGGTTGTCTTTGTCTAGATTCCCAACGTTCTCGGACACTTATATCTTGTTGAATCACTTCCCATGAGCATTCAAGCTCAACCCAGGTATTAGCGATCTCTAAGATGGTATTAAACAAGGTTAAAGCAATGTTGGTCTGATCTTTAAGACGGGGCTCAATATTGGGTTGCCTTGCAACAACTACAGTCATGCAGAAAACAAACAGTCAAAGGATCAAAACGGAAATATAAATATATTCAACGATAATAAATCATACAATCAACTAGAGAGATATGGAAGATCTCCCCAGTATGGTCGTCAAATAAATGTTGAGGAAAATATATGAATTTATCTTAATCAAGCATTTCCGAATCTTTCTTGGCTAAGGCAAGATAGTCAGGAATATTACCCTATGTTTATAGCCTCAAAATGTATTTCCCAATCCACAAGTATTAATTACAAGGGCTTGGGATGATTTTTTAAATAAAAATATTGTTGCAAAATATAACATTTTTATATTATTTTCTGAACATATACAGATTGCAGAAAGTAGATGTGGAGATCAAAAGCAAAAATACCAAGTCACAGATTAACGCATATGAGACAGAATAACAATCGCTTTATTTCATTCCAAGAAATCAAAAGTATCATTCTCTTACAAAAATCCTTGTGGGGGCATGGACCAAGGTCAAACTTAGAAATCCCCGATAAAAACCATACAAAAGGACTCTGACAAGAAGTAAAAACCAAACTTTAAAATATGGATCAGCTTGCCACAGATTGTTGCCCACTTGACTCTGCACAATATCCTTTGTCAGTCATGAAACTCAATTCATAAAGAGACAAGTCTACATATACTATCAAATATAGATCAACACCTATGAAACAAGCATCTAAATGATATGGTTCCGCTTTGAACCTTGTTGTCTACAATACAACCCTGGTGTCAAAAATAGAATTAGGCCTTTAATGAATTGAAGAATGAATGGAAACTGAATTATCTCAATAAAACTCAAGAGAAAACCTTAGTATGCTTTCTCATTCTATTTTCCCCTTGTTCTTCCTTCTCATTTGGATTTTATGCATTCCAAATTTCTTGAAGTAGTTCAACTACCTTATTTAGTTAAGTTAACTAAAACTTAACTAATTTTAGTTTAGGGGAAGTAATAATCATAATAATAATTGAGGGTTTTTTTATTAAACAATAACTAAGTAGGTGGGACCCCTTGTGACTCCCTTTTATTTCTTAAAAAAATAAACGTAATTAGACAACCAATTAAACACATGCCTCCTTATGGCTCCCATATTTATTTCCAAAATTTGAAATTTGAATATCAGAAATATTTCAAATTATATCCAAAACATGTAAATATCCACAATATCCCAAAAAATAGTCGGTTGTCCAAAACTTTTTGCGGTCCATTTTCCTCAATAAATCAATTATAAACACATAATCAAAATCCATATTTTCCACATAGAGGGGCAATTCTTCGTTTTTCACTGTTCTCCCCTTTGGACTTCTCATAAATAGCCTTAGGTTGGGTGGAACCTTAAGGCTTGATCTCACTAATGACATGGGAGCAATCGTCCTTCAAGTGCATATGGGAGGAAACTAACTTGGCTGAGTCACTTGAAGGAGAGGAGGGAGTAGCAACAACTTTACCTTTATCATGCACATGGTGAGCCTCGGTTTTGAGTCGTTTGCTTGCATGGGAGGACTGTAAGGTGAGTGTGTAGGGGAAATTTGATCATTTGGGTTTACAAGTGGAGGAGGAGGAGGTAATGATAAGTTTGGCCAGCCATAATGGTGGGAGACTGTTGGGTGAAAAATCTCCTACCATCCATCATTCTCAGGAACTTCAGGTTCCAAAGATACATGGGGAGGCACATGGATACCAGGAACATTTTGGGGTTGGAAGGGAGGCCTCTCTGGTCTAGGTTGAACTATCCCTTGCCCAATCCAATTGAAAAAACTAGCTTGAAAAAGTTGGTTCAACTCCTGAGGATCGACATCGAAATGTATTGAGAATTTGGGCCTTCTAGGCCCTCTGTTCCAGTTAGTTATGCCCCTATTCTTTCTTCCATGACTGCCTCTATTGAAGAAGCACATCCTGTATGCAGCAATTATTAGCAACTATCTCTTAACAAAACATACATGACATTCTCTTTATATGAAACACAGTTTGGCTCAGAAATTAACATAAGATCCATGCAATCCAATCCATAAAATTTATTTAATAATTGCCAAATGAGCAGGGGGTGAAATAGGGTTCATGGGATATATGGGGGGATTGGAATAAGTGAAAAAGTGATATCATGACAAGGATTAAGAACATGATTACTACTCGACAATTCATTAAATAACTAATTGTGCAAACAACACTAAAATATATCAGTTGCCATCTATCTTTGTGTCATTTTTTATCACTGTCATACATATTTTTAATTTTATTTTAGTGAACAGGGCATGCAAAATGAATTTGGGATCATAAGGGGATTTGTAATGAGTGAAAAAGTGAGAAAATGAGAGGGAATTATACGTATGATGTTCATAAAATAAATTAAATCAAAATAAAAACAATCATAACTCTGTTCCAATCACAATCCAAAAGTATCCACTTCCAATACCAATATCCTTGAATTGTTCCTTAATTACATACATATTACTTCTTGTCTTCAATAAAACAATTTAATTTTCCAGAATTCTTCAATTTATATCAATCTGTGCATCCTATATAATGACTATGCAAATCATTTCCAATTCCACAGTAACAACATATCCATTCGATCCACTGTCATGTATACTCTAATGTTGATCTCTTATTTTTAAAACAATCATAATATGCACAGTGATTCCCATTATCTATATCCAATATTCATCCCTAGAAATCAAACAATAATAGACCCAAGATTAACAGTCAACTGTCATCAAACAATAATTAGGCCCAATTTAATCACCATTGGTCCCTTTTAAATCTAGACAAAATGAAGAGCATGTTCGATGGACCCATCATACACACAGATATTCAATCATATAATCATCGATACCAATATTAATTCAACAACAACACTTAACCAAAAACACGTAGCCCTGAACCTGAGATCTGCATTCATCAAACATACACAAACTTCCTTCCAAGAGAAATGCTTGATAAAATACAGAGCCATATGATGCATTAAGAGAATATAACCATATCAACACACAGGTGTCTCCTTTAAACTTGACAGAATCATGATCGTTCTAGGATTTAACACAGTGATGAGTGGAAAGACCACAATCGACCAAACTTAAAACTCTCAGGTTGTAGGTAACCCATACAAATTAATCACAAAGAGGAAATATAGAGACTCGATCAAGAAAGGTCCTGAAGTTAGAGAGCTCGTGCCCTTTTATAATTACCACAATCATTAAACCGGTAAACCAAAATCTTGACAAAACCCAAAAGGTGCCCGAGGAAAAATAGAAGCAAGTCGGGTTCTTTAGAAATTTATTGCAGAGAGGTAACGAAAGTGTGTTTAATCTTCGAAAACATAGAGAGCTCATAATCCTTTTACCTCCTAAAATAAGTTACCACCGAGAAGCAACCATAGGTAAACAAGTATAATCTCGGGAAAGAGAGAGTCGTGCTCTTTTGGGAACACCACAGTCTTTCAAATTATAACCCCAAGATCTTGACAGAGCCATAAAGAGAATGCCTGAGTCGAAACACGACAATTTGAGCTAAAAAACCTAGAAACACACAGATGCCTCTAAAACTTTATTTCAGAGAGGAAACAAGGGTTGATTTAAACAATGAAGAATCCTCAAAAACACAAAGAGACTGTGTCTCTTCCCAATACCCAGAAGCTCGATAACCTTTGAAAAACAATTGACAGTGAGGCTCACAAACATAACAGTTGGCCATTATAAAAAATATGAGAGGAGTGAGTGTTAAAACTCTTATGAAAAGAATGTCAGAGAACAACCCGTAGTCATTCGATACATACACAGGCCTCCATTTAATATTATAGGAAAAACAAGATTGGACTGTGGAATGCTTTCGGTGATAGTGACAGAGTTGCATTGTAACCTAGATAAAGAATCATAACAACGACCGAGACGAAAAAGGGGTAATAGCAACTGATACCCAGACTGGTGGTAAAACCCCACAACAATAAAATTCAGAGCTCGTCGCACCATTGTTATCATTTTCCACGGAGAATCATCATAAAAACCCAATTTGACCGAATTCATTTTTATCAATAACCAATGCACAGACTTTACAAAGAAATATTACCCATTACTTTCCTTCAAAATGCCAACATTCCACGATAATCACAAAGAACCCATAACACAGTATTGATACTCGGTTGAAAACTAAAGAAAAACACAACTCATGCAATCCTAAGCCACCATTTGATTCATAATACAGAGAGACCATCATGGATGGAAAGCAAAGAACCATACCTATGAAAATCACTTCAATGAAGAGTTGGTTTGAGTTTTCCCCTTCCAAAACCTAAAATCGCGGAGCTTCCACAACCAACAGAGCCAAAATGCAACTATGGCTAGGGTGACGAGCTCAAGGGTGGTTTGGAGTGATGTGGCGTAAATACATGTCGCTTCCTCACTTGGCCCTATTCAATTTCATGTACGAGCCATCCCATTAACATAACATCAACCATTAAGTTCAAACCATATCCAATCTATAATTCAATGCCATATCCTTTGTATAGTGCGCCACCTGAAACATGTCATAACTTCAATAATAATCGTATGTTAACATTACCATATGCGCTTCCCATATAATCCTTTAAAAAAAATCGCATGATCTTTTAACCCATCGCATAGTATAGCATCTAGGTCCACTATTTCAAATTTGTCACAAGGTTTATATATCATCTTTTAACCATGGCCTTAGGACTTATCCATAGTTTCTTTCCCTTTTTGTTTTGAGCTAGCTCCCATATAATCATACTATATTTTGCATAAAATCATGTCTATATTATTAATCAATGTTATAACATAACATAACATAGCACCTGTAAAACAACATAATCCTCATACCCATAGCATTGCCTTGTATTGCAAGTGAATATCAATAGCATTTAGCAACAATGAATCAACCAACCATTTGTCATATCAAATGAAACCAAGACTGAATCATAAACTGTATAGGACTGTGTAGGCAACATCATAACAACAACAACATATAAGTGTAACATGTCTATCTTTGCGCCTCTATTCTACAAGGGGGTCCCACCTACTAGTTAATATTATTATCATAAATAAATAACAGAGCTTAGCAATCCTTTGTGGGAAAAATTCATCGTTGCTATTTTAATCATCAACAATACTCTATATTGCATCTTTTTGTGTATATGTTATTGGCTACATTGTTATCTTTACTTGCTGCAAACACCAACAAAATTATCACAATAAACCCTAGCGCAACTCTAAAAGACAAATCTGCAAATTGTTTGACAAAATACCACATCCAAAAAACACATAAAATCCCCAATGTTCCAAGCAAATTGATTTGGGAACATTACACTGGTATGAGATCCATAATCCATGCTAGCCTGAGGGTATTCATGAAGGAAAATGTATTTTACAGAGGATATTATACATTGTGATATATAATATCAAGCCCTTAGTGAGACATTCAGGGCTCAAGTGACATTGCAACAGTTTGTATTCATCAAAAATCCAAGATGGAGTAAAGATGATGTTGCATTATGGGCCAAGAAGATTGAAGAATCCAAGTATTGGAAAAGAAAAAAAAATAGAAAACAGAGCTAGAGCAGTCACAAAGATAGATACATTACCACATGTCAGCAGGGAACTTTTCTACAATTGCAAGGAACCTTGGGAGCCATATCATAGATGCAGGGGTAAAGGGAGAGTGCATTATATTGAAGTGCACTATGACAGTGATGAGGAGGATGAGTATGAGGATGAGGCCTTAGATGCCTCATGAGAGCAGTCCCAGGACCCTTGCGTATTTGATGGACAATTGGTTGGACAAGATGATAGTGCATGTTCTTTAGCTTCCTTATCAGGCAGTGTCGAGGACTCAACACTTCAACATAGTGGTGACACTGGTGAGGATTCATATGTGTTAGCACCTAGACAAGATGAGATTATGAGGTTGGGTGACCTACATTTGGTTCTATACATGGATTCTAGGAAGTCATGTATGGAGGATGATGATCTTCCTATGATGAGCAAGACATGTTTTTCATCTTCTCAGACACCTATGATAGCCACGACACATGAGGATATTAGTGGCATTCATGATATGGTAGAGGAGCCTTGTGTGGGGATTATACACAAAGAACATATGGATTTGTAAACCCAAGAGGAGAGGCATGAATTGGAGCCAATTGACCTTACACATACCTATCTATATGAGGAGAGTGAGTCACCTCTTTTGGAGATTCCATTGATAGATCGGGTTGTGGAAACCGACATCTTGTTGGGACACTTACTCCCAGGATTGATCTACAGTGATGATGATGCAGTCCTTGTTGGTCGGGATGACCATATCACATGTATGGATATGTCTGTATGGGATCTAGGCACAAATGATAGTATCAAGGTGAGTGCACAGGATGGTACAACTGCACATACATGATACAGTGTGATTCAGATGGAGGTAGAAGTTGGTACAAGAGGACTTAGTAGCACAAAGGACAGTGGACAGTCCAATGCCTTATCTTTTGAGGAGTGTGTTTTTAGGGATTCCATGGTTGACACTAGTAGTGAGAGGCATGAGGTAGCACCTCAACATGATTGTGATATGGAGTCACGACACTTGACAAGACAATTGAGAGTCAGTTTGGACATGATCATGGCATCCACTAGATGCATGGATGATACACACGCATTAGTGGCATGATATTGTTGGAGGGCCTTGATGGCACGTGATATTTCAAATGGGGGACTTTCCATTGATGACTTCCATACACTCAGGGAGAGAGTGATTGTGATGAGGGATGACTACCAAGAGTTATTGATGGATAGGGATTACCTATTGGAGGTTGGAGAGATGTATCACAGGGAACTAAGGGAGAAGGAGATGGAGGTGGACCGACTCACTCATGAGTTGGTGAGCACACATGGATTCTTGAAAGGAACATAGGAAGCCCTCCAGGAATCAAGGTCCATATTAGAGGAGCTCCTTGAGGATACTATTCAGGTATCTACTGCATATATCTCAACAGAGAGTCGGATATTTACTTCATCCACTTCGCTAGAGTATGTTTTTGGTTTGGTAGAGGAGCGCCAAATGATGGACGTGTGTGAGGGATAATGAGGATCGCTAATGGTTATGGATAAATATGACCAGGAGACGTTGGAGGATGTCCAGGTGTCACGGGCACCACCATTCATGGTTATTTCTGAGATAGTTAGTCATACACTTACACATGGGGATTCCAGAGCCATGGGAAGTTACGAGAACACTTCCATTTGTATTCCAGGATTGGCTAACCTTCATGTATAGGTTGACCTAGTAGTACACCCAGGATCCATGATGTTGTAGGAGTATACAGGAGATTACATGAGTATGCAGGGGCATACAGTGATGAGTGGTAGTTCACAGAGACATGCAGAGGTGTACAATGGGATTCAGGGGGATGCATTGGATTGCAAGGAGGAGACATACTTAGTGGAGCATGGAGATTCCTCTCTCTTGCAGCAACATATAGATTTGGGAGATTACTTTCACACTAGCAGCAGTTGCATGAGTGATGATGGATGGAGAGTGATTGACCAACAGTTTGTGGAGTTACCTACTATTGTACCCGATGGTTGGAGTTTAGTGATGAGTATAGACGATTATTCACCATGGGTGTCAGTGGACGAGATTTTGGTCAAGTCCTTGGGATTGACCAAAGCATATGATACTTCCCAAGCCTACAGAAGATTGGAGTTATTTATGTTAGCCATTCTCGATATTTTCATCAGTGACAGCAGCATAGGGGGAGATAGATATTGTCAGGGGACCTCCTGACAGGAGTGAATTTATTACATACAACAAGATAGGGGAGGATCATCAGAGATAGACAATTGAGGCCTTGGGAGTGATGGAGAGTATCTTAGGCCATGGGATAGAGGAGATCTCAGAGGATGATACAGATTCATATTCTCATTGGGATGAGGATGAAGGGCTTCCGACGGTTATCAGTATGGCACATTAGCAGTGAGTGGGGATTGGAAGTGATGAACTTCCAAATTTTCCATGGGATCCGAGAGTCCATTTGGTCATAGTTTGCTTCATCGTATGATGGTCTGGAGTGCACCAGAGCGCAACATACTTCACTCTTGAATTATTTTGAGAGGGCTTGTTGGGATTTGTTCTATGTGGAGAGACAGATTCTCCCTGTTGATACTCATGATCGAGTATGGCGATGGATGGGAAGATTTTGGTTCCATGGGGATACGTTTACAGGTTCATCTTCTTGATAGTAGGCCCCATCATCACATGTATTTTAGCATGAGGATACAAGCATGGGGGATCCAGTATGTATACGTCGAGCAGAAATTCATTATTAGAGTGGTGCAGGTTCATCGTGATGGTCCCTTTCAGAGATTATCATGGGACCATGGGATTACAGGGATGGGAATTTTATTAACTAATGGAGACGAGTGGATATTTGCAGGGAAAAATCACTTTGATTTTCCATTGAGTTTCATTTTTGGGGGAAGCACGTCACTAGTACCTCATTGTGGTAGCATCACATTTAGTCAGTGGAGTTCGTGTTGGGATTGGTATGGTCATGGAGGTCAAACTCATTTCTGGAGGACGTTGAGTGTTATTTTCATGAGACTCTTGGTGATGATATCTTACAAGACTATACTTCACAGGGAACTACAGTTTGCATCTTGATATGGGATCTAGGTATTGGAGTGCTTGGTAGTCGAGAGCTTTATGGAGTTGATACCAGAGTGGAGTGGTTTCTTGAGGAGTTGACCAAGGATCTATTGCACATGATCATTCTACTCATCAGGAGCATTTGGGTGTCATGTGTGGTGAGCACTTGGAGGGGACACATCTTGAGGGGATCATACTTTATGTCACGCAGGGAGATATGGGACCCTAGTAACATATATAGATTGATTCAGTTATTTCTTGAGGATAAAAAATATTCTAGCAGGGAGGACTATAATGTCCCCATTTTTGGATGTTTCTATGTTACAGAGTGGGATGCCTAACAGAGTAGCCAAATGGGGTTGACAGGGAATTCGGGAGATATTGAAAGGTTTTATTGGGCCCAACTTGCATCGTTCATCATATTTCATCATCAAGATCCATTTCACACACCTTGGCTTTGGTTCCATTGCATTTCGACGATTTTCGTATTTTTGAGTTATTATGGGTCATATTTTAATTAATTTCACTAAGAAGGTTATTTTGGGCATAATACTTGGATAAACCTCTTAGTTTAATAGATCATCGAAATTGGGAGGAAGAGAACTAAAGGATTAGATGATGAGAAGTGACTTTCAGTGGCCAAAGAAGCCATAGGGACGAATAAATCACATTTTAAAGGCAAAAAGACCAATTAATTAATTAAGTGATTTAATTAAAGAATAATAAAAATAAAGTAAAAGTCACTTGGAGGGAAAAGGTGAACATGGGGGATAAAGAGAGATAGGGGCATCTATTCTCTCATGATGTTGATTATCATTTTGATGTCTGACTTCTTACTAGAGAGCCCATGCACTTGGGGGTTTTGAGGGTTTTGATTGAACAAACCCTAGAGATCAGCTCGGTGGTGAAAGATCCCACCCAACCTGGTCCAAGATTGGTCACGGAGGTGAAACATTCCTCCCTCACCATTCTACATTAGTTACCATTCAATTACAGGGGCATATTTGGAGGCAGGGCATATTGTTGGAGGTTTTCTACAGAGCTAGGGTGCATTATTCTTGAGAGAGTAATTTGATTTTCTCAGAGATGGCTAGATCTTTAGTAGAACTCACTCCAATATTGTTTTCCATCACCCTAGAGAATTTTTGCATCATTATTTGAGTGGATTCTTCAACCCATTCATCCTATCACTCAGGAGGGTATGTTTCTCTTCAGGAGGGTGCATTGTGCATAGGGGATCTAGTATTTTGGAGGGTGAGATCTCACCCAACAGTCAAGAGATTCACCAGAGGGGTTTCATATCACCTGATCTACATTTTGGAACTTGGTTTCATTGATTCATGGGTCATCTTTTTAGAGTTTGGATTTCCTTGGGGTTCTACAGCCAGAAGGGCACACTTTGCTAGAGGAGGGAAACACATACAACAAGGGCTCTTGGATATCTTTTGTATTCATCTTGGAGGATTATTAGGAGGTCATATCCTCATCATTCCATTGTATTTTGGAGGTACTATCAACCACAAGCATCATTCTTCTATGTATATTCCATATCTACTCCATTTTGTATGAGGTCATATATTATGTAAATAAAACTCATATCTAAGGTATTGATGGCTATTTCTTGTGTACTTTGTATTGCATATTGTTGTGTATATGTTATTGTCTACATTATTATATTTACTTGTTGCAAACATCAACAAAACTATCACAATAAACCGTAGTGCAACTCTAAAATACAAATCTGCAAAGTGTTTGACAAAATACCACATCTAGAAAACACATAAAAACCTCAATGTTCTAAGCAAATTGGTTTGGAAATATTACACAAACTAACCCTAAGAATTCTCTCTAACTTCACTCACCTAGTCTACTAGTTAGGGTGCACTTTTTGGGCTAGTTCTTGGTACTTTTTGTGGTTTATTTTAGTGTTGCATTTCATTGAATGCTACAGTAATAAGGCTACAATTTTCTGCAGAAAATACATGTTATAATAGCTTTCTTTATTCAGCCTCAAAGTGTCATATCTAAGTCATAATTGATTTCCTAATTAATTGATAATATCATTGGTTGATCTTATGCTTTTACATTCTGATTTAGAATGCTTTATTTGTTGATATAAATTGTTACTTGTTGCTGCAAATTAGGGACAACAAGCTTAACATGTTGATCCATACTAACATATATCATTGCAAGGTGTCTTTCTTTGTGTCTCGGGTAGGTACAATCATATGGAGAAGTACTACACCTTTGGGGAAACAATCACTTGACTTACAAGGAATCTCTTTCCATTTCTCATTCCACTTAGATTTGACTTACAGGGGTTCAAGTTTCATCTTCCATCCATCTACATCTCATTCCTCCTAGGGTCACCAGGACCGCCTCCCTAGACTGACCTAGTCACCCTTGAAGTGAAGGATCTACATCGAGGTGACATTAGGTGTAGGATTTCCTAGTTTTAGCACTTGCTTTTGTGTTTGGGTCAGGATTTTCCCAACCTACAACTTGTGTTATAACAAGCTCAAAACAAGTAGAAATTATATGCAGACTAGAACATATTGGAGCATACTTTTTAGGTAGGGGACTTGGTCTATTTGAGGCTACAACCATACAGACAGACATCCACTAAAAAAAATGGTACTAAGAAGCTCAAACCCCACTTCTATGGGCCTTACAGGGTGAAAAGGAAGGTTGGGGGAGTTGCATATGATTTAGAGCTACTACAGAGAAACAAAATCCATAATGTTTTCCATTTATCCTGCCTAAAAAGGGAATTGGGACATATTGTTGTCACTAATGAAGAACTACCCCCAGTAAATGAAGAAGGACACTTGATTTTGATTCCAGAAGAGGTTTTGGAGATGAGGGCGAAACAACTAAGGAACATGAATATCAACGAATACTTAATCAAATGGAGTGATTTTCCTATAGAAGATGTCACTTGGGAGAGTGAACAGGTTCTGCAACAGATAGATTCGAGATTTCTTGTGGGCAAGCAATTTCCAGTAGGGGAGATTGTAATGGCCCCCTTTTTTTGACAAGGATACTAGAAGACTTAGTATTCTAGTCACCCCTATAGACTATAGTATCATGGGGAAAAGGGGTCTAAAAGGCACAAAAGTGATCACTAAGGAGTAAAATGTTATATTATTAAAGTAACTTTGGTAAAAGCAGATAAAATGGCTAATTAGCTTAGAGGAGAAAATAAAGTAATAAATTTAGAAGTAAATAAAATAATTTAAGTGAAAATTAGAAGATGGAGGTATAAAAGGGAGAGGAGGGCACCTCACTCCTCATTCGTGTCATTTTTCACTTAGCATCTTTGAACTCATGCAACTTGAATGTTTTGGCTGTTTTAAGTTAAAAAACCCTAGAGATGAACAAGGAGGTGAAAGATTCCTTTGTTCTTGATCCAAGCTTGGTCAAGGTGGTGAAATATTATACCCTTACCATTCTACTCAGTTTCAGATCCATCTCAGGAGGTATTGTGAATACAAGGTGCATGTTTGGAGGTTTAGTGCAGATAGGGCGCATTGTTGAAGAGAGAAGAGTTCAATCTACTTAGGATAAGGTAGATCTAAATCCAAACCTTTTCCAGAAGGGTTTTCCATCACCATAGCGCTATTTCTCATCATTTCTTGGGGGGTTTTCTCCCCATATTTATTATTTCTCTTGGTGGGGCAAATCTTTGAAGGCAGGCGCAACTTCTCTTGAAGGTTTAGTGATTTCAAGGGTCGGGTCTCTTACTTTTTCTAGGGGATCTCATCATATTGGTCCTACAACCTCGGATCTATAGTTCTACAACAAATTTCAAGGGTTTAGAGGTCATATATGAAGAGACTGAATTTCCTAGGGTCTCTACAGCCAGGTAAGGGTGCAACTCATCCAAATCGAGGTGACAGTTTACAGAAGGGAAAGAAATTTATCTTGTTCAGATTGGTATGTTATCATTAGAGGCCTAGGAGGACTCACAACTCTCCTTAATTGTATCTTGGATGCATATCCATCCCAAGCTTCTATATTTCTTCTCTATTATTTCAGATCTGTATGTCTCATGTATGGAGGTCATCTTATTAAATAAATAAAGGTCAGATCTGAAGTGTTTTGGTTACTCGTTTGTGTTATTTTGTTGTATCTTGTATTTCCATCTATTGTTGTGCTATGTCCATCTTCTATATGCTATAAAACTCTTGAAACAACCTCCAACACAACTCTGGGGAATAATCTGCCAAAAACAAACAACAAATAGTACACACAAACAAACAAAAAACCATTAAGTTTCTATCCAACCTGCTTGGGAACATTACATTACGATACATTTTTGTAATGAGATAGAGATTAAAGAATATATGTGTGTGTGGAAAAACCTATTATAAAATATAAACACTCTCACAACTCTAAGCACCTCATTTGTTTTAAAAAAACTAAGATACTTGCCTCTTCCCCTTCTTGAAATTGAAAAAACACAAATTTCTTCTATTTTATACAATTACATTTTACTATTTTTAGGTCTCTTATAGAGTTATATTTTACTTAATCTTTTACCTTATTAATTTTCCAATAATTACGTTAACAATTGAATTAATTATCCTTTTAACTCTCCTTTTCTTCTTTATATATATATATATATTCCCAAAGGCCAATTCTTACCCATTATATTAATATTCTTGTTTAACCGTTATCTTTTTACATTGATTCCCATGGAATTTTATAATTTCTAATTTTTTTTATATTAATTCCCAACTATATTTTATAACGGTGGTCATCAGAATAAATTATTAATTACTTTAAACGTTTTACCATAGCATTTTCATCATTAGAGCTTTGTTTGTCTCTGATGAAACTTCAGACTTTTCTCCTAATTTTCTCCATAAAGTTTCAGCTATCATTATGACTAACTATGGAACTCTTCAAAATCAAAATTGAAAATATGTTTTTTACTTCCAAGTAGGAGGAAGATGTTTAATATTTTTTACTTCCTAGTATGAGAAAAATACGTAATTTCTTGTCATTTAAAAAATATTAATAACAAAAAATTATATTAATGTGGATCATGTGATCATAAATAAAATATTTTAATATCCATTATATATAGAAAAAGATGATATTGAAATATTTTATTTTAATGTGTGTGTATATATATATATATATATATTCATAAAGCAATTGAAAGTTTAAAAAAAAATAAAAATATGTAAGTTTTCATAGTTAGTCATAATGATGCATAAGTTTTCTGAAATTAAACTGTGTATTAAATTTTGAAACATCTAATCTAATATACAATTTACTTCCAAAAAACTTATACAATTTACTTTCAAAAATTTATCCATTGGTAAAAAAACATTTTTTTTTGTAGTCCAATATGAAGGAGATGTGTAATTCCTTCCTTACTCGACTTCATATGTGAAATTTAGCAAAATTATTAATAACAATATAATGTTACAATGTTGTCCTATATAAAATATTTCAATATGCACCTTAAGTAAAATAATTTTATATCAACTTTATATAGAAAAAATATATATAAAATAATTGAAAAAAAAATTATTCTATCTATAGCTTAGAGAGAGATATATGTTTAATAAAGAATTGACATGCAACATTTACACAAATATTAACAACAAAAAATATTTCAATGTTTACCATAAATAAAATATTTCAAATGTTCACTAAATATCAATATTCTTTCTCTCTCAAAACTCTCTCTGTATATAAAAAGTGAAAATTTTCTTATGGTTAAAACATTTCAACGATATCCATGTTATGAATTTATCTTGTTGTGAAATATATGTGTGTGTGTGTGTGTGTAGAAGTTTCAAACAACTTGAATTGTAATTTTAATATAATTCAAGTTGTTTGAAACTTCTTTCTCACAACCATATAGTTTTTTATGTTGGTTGTGATAAAAATGCCCCTTCTTATAAAGATGTTCTATCAAAAACCCCTCTTCAAGTTTTTAATAGTGTGGAGGTTGTAAAAGAGTCTAGAGACATATCAAATATCACAATAAGGAAAAGACATTCAAAGGAAAACTCAAAAACAAAGGATATAGGTGAAATTAAAGGAGGTTTAGTGTCTTTCAATCCTTTTGTTGAATCTTCTCACCTTGAACCTCCTTCTCCACCAAGGGATCTTAGAGCACATAGGCCTAATTTGGGGGTTCCTCCATGATTATCCTTTCCTATAACTTGCGTGGGGTAGGGGGTGCCCCAAATTTTTTAACCATAAAAAGATTGATTCACACTATAAACCCTATATCATCTTCTCTTAGGAAACAATGGTAGATTGTGGGAAAGAAAAAGAGTTTTTTATAAAATGTTGTCCTACCTGGAATTGTGTGGCGACAGATTCATTTGGTCTCTTTGGGGGTTTGATTTCATGATGGAATCTAATGAATGCAGATTTTCAAGCCTACCAAATAGCTAATGGTATACTATTGGAAGGTTGGCTAAACGATATATCAATTCCACTCAAACTTTTGAACTGCTACGGACCCTATAAAGATAGAGTTCCTTTTTGGTAGCATTTGGAGAGCTGTGGCTTTTTAAAGGAGGAAAATTTAATAATCGGAGGGGACCTTAATTTAACTCTTTCTTCAAGGAATATTTGGGGGAAACGTGCAAGATTGGATCCCCTTTCTGACTTTTTTCTCTTCAATGTTTGCTTCAACAAGTTTAGTGGATATTTCTCCAAGCCTGATCTGTCCAACTTGGAGAAATGGACGTTCTGGGATAGAAGGGATCTCGAAGAGATTAGAACATTTTCTCATGAATGAAGACTTGTTGGAAAATATGAATAGACGTAGATCTTGGGTCATAATCTATTTTCTTATATATCATAATCTTGTTTGTTTGCAATTCGAAGAACATAAGGTTTTAAATCACTTCCCCTTCAAATTTAATCACACATGGCTGTTGGAACTGGATTTTATTCTATTGGTGTGTTCAACTTGGAAGTCTATGATTCTTTGGAAAGACACCTCATATATGAACCTGATTGTGACTAAGATTAAGAAATTAAAAGAAGCAGTGGCTTCTTGGCAAAAAGAAAAGAGAAAAAAGATACAAGCAGAATATAGGGATCTAGAGCAGAATTTGACAGAGGTTTTTCAAAGATATCCCTCACAAATTTTTACTCCTGAGGATAAAGAGTTGATAATATCACTTGAAAAGAGGAAAGTCGAGATCCTCAAAATTGAAGAAGAATCATGGTGTCTCAAGAGAAGGGTTGTTTGGTTGAAAAGTGGGGATAGAAATACAAAAATTTTACATAAATTCATTGAGCATAGAAATAAATATAGCACTATTTAGGATATCCTGGATAATGAAGGTAATCTACAACATTATCAGGCAAAAATTGGAGCAACATATTTCATTTTTTACAAATATCTTTATAAAGCAAAGGATAGAGAAGATACCCTAACCCAGCTCAATGTGTTAAAATGAGTTCAAAGATTCTTCTCGGGTGAAGAAAGTAATGAGGTTAGTAAACAATCCACCCTCAGGAGATTGAGAAAATTGTAGAGATGATGTCGAAGGACAAAATCCCAAAGCCCAAATGGATGGACCCATGAATTGTTCCAACACTTCTTTGATATAATGGGTAAATATTTACTCAATGTAATAGAAGAGTCAAGGACTTCTGGAAAGGTATGTGGTTTATTAATTGCTACTTTTCTGACACTTATCCCGAAGGAGCCAAAACCTATTCCTTTTCATGAATATAGGCTTATTTCCCTCTGCAACTTTGTTTATAAAGTTCTTACTAAGCTCCTCACCTCTATGATAAAAGATAAAATGGCCTCATGTATTTCAGAAGAACAATTTGGTTTTTTGAAAGATACGCTTATATTTGATGTTATTGGTCTTTCACAAGAGTGTATGCACTCTTCAAAATCCAAGGAGAAGTCCTCTTTAATTCTGAAATTGGACCTGAAGAAAGCTTATGATAAAGTCAATTGGAATTTTCTAAGAATGTTGTTGATATAGATAGGACTTAAGTGGGAGGTGGTACAGTGGATAATGGGGTTTGTTTCAAGTGCAAATTTTGTAGTCCTAGTAAATGGTTCCCCAACAGACTTCTTCAAAGGATTCAAAAGCTTAAGGAAAGGTTGTTGAATTTTTAACGGTGACTCAAGCACATGTAATTTATTTTCAATTTAGCATGAACTTGAACCATAAACAATGTATCAATACAATGGTTGCAGTAACCAAGATCACAAGAACAATAACCATGCACAAGACACAAGAAGTTATCTTGGGAAAACCCTTCTCAAACAAGGGAAAAACCCAGCAACCATTTACTATATTTCCAAGAGAAGAACCCTCTCCACTGAAAAACATAGCGCACGCAATAGGGTGCTCTATGACCAAGAAAGATTGTGCATAGGAAAAGATGTGCACTAAATTTCATCTCTCCAAGTATGTATTGTGAGATAATGAGATGAATGATCCACAACGGGGATCATTCACTAATATATACATGACATAACTCAATGAATAGACATGTCTATTGGCACAATAGGGTCGACTTATACAACTCAATAATACAATTAATCTTTTACATAATATTAATTATCTTTACACAGGGTCGACTTGCACTCTTCACAATACAAATTAGGGTTTTACAATAGTCTTACTCTTTGACAATATAGAAAGGGGTCTCACACACATCCTCTAGTTCTCTGCTACTAGGGACAAGTCCACATGTGTTCAATCACAAGGGAAGTCACTCTCAAACATATCAACTCAACTAAATCCATCGGAGTACAAACTAGAGAGTCATCTCAAGTCATCTCAACTAAGTCCATAGGAGTACGACAAGAGACCATCTCACGTCATCTCAACTTATTCCAGAGGAGCACGATAAGAGACCAACATAAGTCATCTCAACTCAGTCTAGAGGAGTACAACTCACCTATCACATAAGCATTCTCACAGATCATCTCAACTCAATCCAGAGGAGTACGATATGGAGAACGTCTCATAAAGTTGCAATCATCAACACTACCTCTCAGCTAGGGAGGCATTCTCCACCAGACCAAGTCTCTCACGGAAGTACTTGAACTTCATCCTGGCAAGCGGTTTGGTGAACACATCTGCAACTTACTCGTGTGTAGAAAGGTATTTCACATGTACTTCTTTCCTTTGCACAATCTCTCTTATGTAATGGTATTTGATCTCAATGTGTTTTGATTTATCGTGAAACATAGGATTCTTTGAGTGCTTCACACAACTCTGGTTATCGCAATGGATAACGATGGAATCCATCTCATGTCCAAATAAGTATGCAAGGAACTTGTGAAGCCACACTGCTTTAAGGATTTCCACACATAATTCAATGTACTCTACTTATGCGGTACTCAAAGCCACAAAAGTTTGTTTCCTGTTGCACCAGGAAACCATGGCAAATCCCAAAGTAAAATAACAACCAGAGGTGCTCTTCCGATCCACTGTGCTCCCTTCCCAATCTGCATTGGCATATCCCTGCAATCTCATGTCTACACTAGAGGCATATCTCAGTCCATAACCAATTGTTCCTTGCAAATATCTCAGCACATGCTTTGTTTCTATCCAGTGTGACTCTCTCGACTGACTCATAAACTGGTTGAGTACACTCACTGCATAGCATATATCAAGTCGGGTGTTAACTAGATATATCAATGATCCAATCAATTGTCTGTAAATATGTGGATCAATATCGCCTGAATTGGAAGAAGTCTCGCTCAATTTCTTTAGATTCATCACCACTAGTTTTGCCATCTGCTTGCAATCTGTCATTTCGAATTTCTTCAATATCTCAACTGTGTATTTCCCCTGACTCGGGAGAATCTCATCAGTCCTCTGCCACACTTCTAGTCCCAATAAGTAGTGCATCATACCAAGGTCCTTCATCTCGAATTTAGAAGCCAATGCATGCTTGCATTCAACAATAAGGCTTTATGAACCGGTGAGGAATAAGTCATCAACATATAGGACCAAAATCAAGCACTTGTCACCAAGAATGTTGTATTATAGGTTGGGATCAACAACACTTTTTCTTAAGCCCAAACTCATCAAGTATCCATCAATATTCTCATACCATGCACGAGGTGTTTGCTTTAGTCCATACATGGATTTCTTCAACCTGCACACATGATACTCCTTCTCATTTAACATGAATCCATCTAGTTGCTTGATGTAAACTTCTTCCTCAATCTTTCCATTGAGAAAGGTTGTCTTCACATCCATCTGATGTAGTCTCCAACCCATGGATGCATAAAGGGAAATAATCGTACAAATGGAAGTGTATCAGGCAACAGGAGCAAATGTCTCTTCATAATCCATTCCCTCTACTTGAGAGAATCCTCTAACAACAAATCTCACTTTGTACTTCTCAACACTTCCATCAGTTGCATGTTTGATCTTATAGATCCACTTGGAAGTCACTACATACTTCCCTTTCAGTCTCAGAGCAATATATCACACATCATTCTTCATGATGGATTGATACTCTTCAATCATGGCATCTTGCCAAACCTGCTGACATGTTGCTTCTCCATGACAAGAAGGATTAGTATCAATGATGTGGCTCATAGCTGAAACATAGCTCGAAAATCTATGTGGTCTCTTTCTCTCTCAGAATGTACCACGAGGAGTTGCATGTCCCTCTGCCTCCTGCAGAGTTTGTCGATCCCATGTAGGCCTCTTTGATCCCACTGCAATGTCTCTGGGAACATCAACTGGAGCTACGGGATCAATTGGATCAGTAATTGTCTCCCTCTAAATTGTTGAATGGGGAGAAGGTATTGTCACTTCTTTCTTCTCGCTGACAATCTCCATCTGAGATTCTCTGGATCTTCGGAAGGATATCACTTCCTCAAAGGTGACATCTCTGCTAACTTTTATTTGTCTTTAACCGATGTAGATCTGGTATGCCTTCGAAGATTCACTGTACCCCACAAATGTACCCTTTCTGCCTAAAGGGTCTAGCTTGGTCTTCTTTTCCTTGGGTACATGAATGTATACTAGACACCCAAATATCCAGAAGTGTCCAACCTTAGGCTTCACTCTAGTGAAAGATTCTTCGGGAGTCATGTTCTTTAGAATCTTATGAGGACTCTTTTTTCTGAACGTACACAGCTATCTTGAATGCCTCTACCCACATAATCATGGGTAGATTCTGATCATGTATCATCGCTTTGGTTGCCTCAACAATGGATCTGTTTTTTCTCTCTACAACCCCATTTTACTGAGGGTTATAAGGAATAGTGTACTCCCTCTTGATCCCCGCCTCAATACAGAAATTTGGCCTCCCATACTAGGATAATAACCAAGATGGCCTCCCATAGGGATAACAACCAAAATGGGCTATTGTACTAGGATAATAACCAACCAAGAAAATTTGGTCTCTCGTACTAGGGATAATGGTCCAAGTCATGAGGGCTCCCATACCAAGGATAATACCCTTCATTATAAAATGCAAGCTACTACAGAGTAATGATGAAATCAAATAAGGAATGTAGTACAAAACTTACCTTAGACTACAATCATGCTCAATATTGCTTTTGGTCCTCCTGAGAAGGCTGAGATAGAGAAGAATTCCTCGTCGTCCTTGCTTGCATTCAATGACTTTTTTTGAGGTGGCTTTTGATCAACATGTTGTTTTCCTTTCTTCCACAAAGGAAAATGATTCGCATAGTGACAAGGGCTTGATCATAATGGGAACCTTGCATCACTAGATGAAAGTCTAGTCTCCTCGATATCCACTAAAGCTTGAATAAGGTGCACTTACAGCACACACTCAAAAGTCACACCAAGGATCATTTGAGTATATGATTGTATCCTAACTTTGACATCATTTATCTTTCATTTAGCCTTCTCTTCATTGGTTGTTGTTGTTGTTAGAGTTTCTTCTACCAAATTCAATATGTCACTCTCTTCTAGAGTGATGTGTAATCTTGACTTCTAGGAGCTGAATTTTCTTGATTCATCAAGCCTATCTTCCACCAAAGTTTTGTTCCTCATGGCTTGCAGATTCTTCACAAACCCTAATGGTTAGGCTAGAAACCCTAGCGACAGAAAACCTAATGTTTTTCAAGAGGAATTCTCTAGGAGGTTTTTTGGACTTATGACTACCAACAAGAATCCGTAGAGAGTCAAAAGAACCCCAGTGAGCTGCAAAAATACCCCAACAACCTGCAAAAACCCTAGAAACCATAGGATCGAAAATCCAAACATATTCAATTTTCAATCTGAAAGTTGTAGGTGATGCATTGGACTAGGTTGTACATGTCTGTGAAAACATTAGGCCCAATGCTCAAGGGAAAGTGTTAAAACTAGCTCGAAAAGGAAAAAGGTAAGGGTCGTTTTTGCAGTTGCATCAAGAGGGTGATGACTAGCTTGGAAAGGTGTTGGAGTAGCTTTTGAAGTGGCTCTTTCAGGAACACTACTCTGATATCATGTTGAATTTTTAACGATGACTCAAGCACTTGTAGTTTCTTTTCAATTTAGCATGAACTTGAACCATAAACAATGCATCAATACAATAGTTGTAGTAACCAAGATCACAAGAAAAATAACCATGCACAAGACACAAGAAGTTATCCTGGGAAAACCCTTCTCAAACAAGGGAAAAACCCAGCAACCCTTTACTATATTTCCAAGAGAAGAACCCTCTCCATAGAAAAACCTAGCGCACACAATAGGGTTCTCTATGACCATGAAAGATAACGCATAGAAAAAGATGTGCACTAAATTTAAGCTCTCCAAGTATGTGTTGTGAGAGAATGAGATGAATGATTCACAATGGGGATCATTCACTAATATATACATGACCTAACTCAATGAATAGACATGTCTATTGGCACAATAGGGCCGACTTGTACAACTCAATAATACAATTAATATTTTACATAATATTAATTATCTTTACACAGTAGGGCCGACTTGTACCCTTCACAATACAAATTAGGGTTTTATAATAGTCTTACTCTTTGACAATATATCAAGGGCTCTCACACACATCCTCTAGTGCTCTGCCACTAGGGACAAGTCCACATGTTCTCAACCACAAGGGACGTCACTCTCAAATAGATCAACTCAACTAAATCCATAGGAGTACGAACTGGAGAGCCATCTCAAGTCGTCTCAACTAAGTCCATAGGAATACGATAAGAGACCATATAAAGTCATCTCAACTCAATCCAGAGGGGCATGAAAAGAGACCAACACAATCCATCTCAACTCAGTCCAAAAGATTACGACTCGCCTATCACATTGTAACACACCCGCCCCTTTGAAGGGGCTACTATAGTGTAAAGCCTCTAGATTTTTGTTTTTGTTCTCCTGCGCGAACAAGCACCAGGAAGCCTCCTCCACGTGACCACAAGCCTAACTAAAAGGCACTTTGTGACTTCTGTCATCAGGTATTCACATACGAGCCAACCTTGACTCACCCAACCCCCGAACTCCCAAGCTAAGAGCCTAGCCCAGCGCTAGCTCCGTTCCTTAACCTCTATCCATGTGACCCCCCCATTATGACTCAGGGCCCAACCATCAAGCGCTTTAGGACTTTTCATATCGCGAAGGTGGAAATTAGTCCATCTCCTTTCCTCGGAATCCCGAAATCCAAACTCTCGATGTTAGATCAATGGTCCTTAATCTCATGTGACCCAACGACTTAGATCAACTCTTCATGAATCGGGACTTCGCGTTTCGCGAAGTTGGAGGGTTGCTCACCTCCTTTCTCCCGATCCTTGATATCTCCTTGGACAATCAACGATCCATGCCCTCCCTTTGATCGATGGTTGCGATCAAATCGCGAACTCGGACTTCGTGAGTTCTCATGAATCCTATCTCTGACTTCCTGAGTTGCGATTCAGCAAAATGTTGATCTCTTGCCACGTGTCCCTTCTCGATGGACGACTAGGATTGTTGCATCTCCCATCTCCTCGGGTATTCGCCTCTACTCCTTGCAAATATTCCAAGGTCTGAATCCTCGAACTCCCAGATCTGCTACCGCCTATCCTTGGACGATGGAAGGTTCCGATTAACTTTGAAACTTCGGGACTTCGCAAAAGTACACTCTCTTGTGCACTTTCAAAGGGTTAGACCTTGTGCACTTTCCTCTGGATCTCACGGCTATGGTCCTCCACGCATAGATCCGACGAATGGGGGTTTTCCTCTCCGAACTTGTAGGTACAACGGTTGAGGTGGGTCTCGAAGGATCCATAGATCAACAATCCACATTACTTCGCAACTTCGGGTTTCGGAGGTTTTGGTCGCACCAACCCATAATCTTCTTGAAACGCAAACTCAGAAATCATAGATCTGAGGGGCTAGAGGGGTTAACTCCCGCGCTCTTTCCCATAGTCAACGACCATGATAACCCTTGGCTCCTTCCAGATGGATCTCGTCTGGCCGTCCTTCAGACAAGGAAAACCTTTCCCTTTCGGTATTTTCCTATCACTATTTTCCTGAGTTCTCACCCCGAACGGGTTAGGGATTTGGGTCTGTAAATTCACATGGCAAGGGGGTCAAGGGAAAGTATTCTCTTCAGATGGGTGGTTTCAGGTATACACGATATTTTCTATCTCTACCATTTTACGACTTATGTTCGGGAAGCCCACCAGAGTGAAGTTGGGCATACAGTTTATCAGTGGGAAATGTAAGTTCCCAAGGAGATGGAAGCATACACATAACATAGCCATTTCACACAGAGATGTTCATATATATATATATATATATATATATATATAAACCAAGAAATCATTCATCATTCTAATTCAACAATTAAGGCCAAGGAAAGACATATTAGAATCAGACAATGTAAAGCGACTACTGGAAGGGGTGCCCATTTCCACCTAACCGTAGGCTCAGTCACTCCAAATGGATTTACCACTAGCCACCCCCGAGCTAGACCACGATGCTCTGCAACACAACATTTTCTTCTCGCTCAGCCACAACAGAGACAGAGGTTACTCTCCTCTTCCCACAGGATCCTAGCAATGGTTTACACGATACCAAGCAAGGAGGACTAGCCTCGTTTATCAGTGTGTATCATAACCTTCTCTGGCATTTTTGGTGTCCCGAACGCTTAGTCTTTCCATTCTTCCTTGAATCCCTGATATTCACTTTTCGTCTCTTCACTCTTCGCAGACGTGTTCTCCCCCTCGCCCCACCACACCTTCCCTTCTCGCTTCTTTCAGCAGGGTCGCATGTGGCCCAAATTCCCAGTCATTGGTCAAGTCTGGAAGCCTTACGAATGAGTGCTTACACACCCCATCCCTCATTAACTCTTGAGGAGGTCTTCCCACCCACCAGCCTGACTATAATCCATTTCTGGGTCAGGGACGGTTCTGGTCCTGAGCAATTAAATTCAGTAAGCACTGGTTTGGTGAAGGTTAACGAAACCATTCCTTGTCCCCTTCACCCTCTCTTTCTATAGCATTTGTGGTCTTTCTAAGTACACCCCCCATCCATTAGTCATGCAACACTTGTCCATTTTCTTAGTAAATAATTAGGTTCACATTCCTTTACCTTTCAAACAAAGCTCCATCGAATCAATATTCACGCAAATAAAGTTTGCCATAGTCTTTTAGTCATTTATAGTTATATTTACAAACTGGGGGAAACAAGGCGTCACACACATAGGCATTCTCGTAGATCATCTCAACTCAGTCCAGAGGAGTATGATCTAGAGAATGTCTCATGAAGTTGCAATCGTCAACAAAGGCTACCCACTTTAACCTTAGTTGTTTCTTCTAGTGGTGGAAAGTTTTAGTAGAATGATGAAGGCGGCCAAATCAGATGGAATTTTCTCAGGTCTAAAAGTGGCTAAAGGGTTAGTGATTACACACTCTTCGTTGATGATATTTTGATTTTGGGTATTGTCTCTATTGAAGAATTGATTGAATTAAAGAAGATTATTTCTACTTTCTGTCAAGCTACTGGAATGGAAGTAAATTGTCAAAATTCTTACTTTCTCTTTAACAATATGGAGGCTGAGAAGATTTAAAGGCTTGAAGATATTTTTGAAACTCCCTTAGTACATCTAGACTACGAATTGTTGCAGTACTTAGGGTTTAACTTAAATTCTAATGACTATAAAGTCTCTAATTAGTTATGCCTACTTCGGAAGATTGAAAAGAGAGTTGGCCACTGGTCTTTTAAGTGGCTATCATTGGGAAATAGACTAGTACTTATTAAAAATGTCCTACAAAACATCCCAATCTATGGGTGCACATTAGCAAAAGTCCCATCATTCATCAAGTCAAAAATCTGACAAGTATTTTCATATTTTCTATGGAAGGGAGCAAGAAAATCCTCGGGTTTTCATCTCGTTAATTGGGATTTGATTACAAAACCGAAATCACTTGGAGGTTGGGGTATTTGTAACCTAGACTGGTTTGCACAAGCATTGGAGACCAAGTCTTTATGGAGAGCTTTGTTCGGCCCTGACCTGTGGAGTTTAGCATTGCTTAAGAAATGTCTTAAAGGAGCAGATGTCATCTACTAGTTAAGAATTGAAAACCACAAATACCCTATAGCCTTACTCTTCTCAAGGAATCTTCTCTTGTCTATGCCTTCTTTAAAGAAGTGGTTAGCATGGTTCCTCTGCATTGGTACCAGGTTACTAGTTGGTCTATACCCTTTTGTCAGAAGCAGTCCTTCTTTTAAACTCTCAACAAAACTTATTCAACATTTGCATTCTCTCAAGGTTTATACTCTTGCACATATTAGTCATACTTCTCCTTATAATGCTTCAGGTTCACATGACTTGTTATCTCCCTGGGATCTGGGTTTGGAAGGTGACATGGAAATATAATGAGAATCTTGTATTTTAATGTTAAGATGTAGTGGAGTTTCACTCAGAAATGAAGTGGATACAATTTGATGAACATGGAACCACTCATCAGGTTTTATTATTGTTAAATCTATTTGTGATGCATTGGTTGATCAGAATGTGAAGGTGGATCCATAATGGTGGTATAGAGCAATATGGAAGTTGCAGATCTTTGTAAAAGTCATTCTTTTTGTTTGGTTAAGTCTACAAGATTGCATTCTCATAGAGGAGAATTACAGTCACAGAGGAGAAATAGGCCATGTTATCCCCAACTTTTAGGGATAACTAGGACATAATGTCTCAACGCCCATAGGTCATAGACATGGAGTACTGAGAGCTAGATTAACTTTTAGCATGGCCCTAGAGGGCCCATCTTTTCTCCCTTTCAGCGCCTCTACCTTGCCAGTAAGAGCAGCATCCATCACCATCGGCTTGGTCTTGTGTCAGAAATGGTTCTTGCTCCATGAGGTAATGAGTCTAGGTATCATGGTATGTGTCACTCTGATCTTCAAAACCTTTGAATATGTGCATTTAATTCCTTTTGTTTCTAACAAATTATTGGATCTTACACTTGCCCACTTGACCATGTCTGGGGGGATTGACAGGATGCCCTAGTAAGCCTGTGCCTGTAGGTTCTGGTTTTCCACTAGGGAGATTTCTGAAAATTCATCGTTCGCTCCCTTCATAGCACCACTTTTTCATCTTGCTTCCCACTCACCTATCCCATTACACTAGTCCAGGCACTGGGTTGACCTATCATTTTAGGATTGCACCTTACCTAGTGGGAAGAAGGGGCTAAAGGCCCAGAAGGTAAAAGCAAGCTAGAAAAAGATAAAAGCCTTAGAATAAAACTCGAGATGCTTCGCCTAGGGATCCCCGAGAAAGAGACAAACGGCTTCTTAGCAAGAAACAAGAGGGACCCATAAAATAATAAAACAAGAACTAGTCAGAGGATAGGGGGTCTCATCGCGAGCCAGCCTATTAGGTCCATGGGTACCTAGTAGTATGACATTACCACCAAATGGTTACCATGTCGGGGTAGTGACTCTTGGTTGCATGGCCAAGGGAATGGGGGTCTCATCACGAGCTAGCCTTCTCATTTATGCAAAAGTACTTGTAGGTAACATTGTACCATTGGTCACCACGCTAGGGCAGTGTCCCCTGATTATCCTCTTGAAGAAAATGCAATAAAGAATAAAAGAATAAAGGCATGGGCTTGGAAAGATTTGCATCCAGGACAGCTGCAGCTCGCCTTCTACAAAGGCACCCACAGGTAAAACCTTGCATCCTCTGCTCCCACTGTACCCACTTTCCAGGACATCCCTTGACCACTTCACCCACTTACATGGCTCTGATGAGCTCTCTTCCGGGAGCTTTCCTTTTTCAGTGGACACTAGCCCAATTGGACACCCTGTCATTTTCCCCAAACTTGTATTGCATGCTCGTGTAATGTCTTTGAGATTTTAACTGATGTATTAGGGATTTTATGCACATGTTTAATCATATTGATGATGAGATGTGATTGACATTGCTATGATCCCTGTGACTTATGAGCCAACAGAGGGCGTAGTTGTTGATGTGCATGATCATGCCCAGCGGACATGTACCATTTTGGATCGGTACACATGGGGATATGATCAGTTCGGACCTCCATGGGGCTGAAGATCCCATCAGATGGATGTTGAGACCCCATCAGGGGGCAGAGATGGACCAGGGGCTTCGCACCGGAGAAGAGGAGGGTGTTCCACTAGAGGCACCTTGGCAGAGATTGACCTAGCGGGGTTGTGCCCTCTCCACTGGAGTGTTGGCCTTGGAAGGCCTCAGACATCACCCTTGATGAGTATGACATCATGCAACCTTGTTGACGTCTTGGGCAGATTTGGCAGCGTTGGCACATGTGGCAGGTTGGAGAAGCCCAAGGAGGGATAACGTTTTGCTCCAGGATGTTGCACTTGCCCTAGAAGGGGCTAACATCTCCCTAAAAGGGGCACGATGTCTCTCCTTAGCTTGATTAGGGTTTAATTTT
Source organism: Picea engelmannii (assembly GCA_009831015.1). Taxonomy (NCBI): domain Eukaryota; kingdom Viridiplantae; phylum Streptophyta; class Pinopsida; order Pinales; family Pinaceae; genus Picea; species Picea engelmannii. Next base: position 417,403 of record ML790384.1, on the reverse strand, counting down.
GAACATTTAATGTAAAACAGTATGATTTTTAGTATTTTGGCCTTGTCAGCCTTTTTATGACCTAAAAGTGAAATTAGGTCATGGTACAGTATATATTGAGGGTTTTCACTCTCATTTTTTGGATCATCTTTCACTCACTCATTAGTGAGGTCTGAAATTAGCGCTGCACTTGGGTTCTTTGGCTGAAATTGTGAGGCACACTTATTGAATGAAGGCATTTTGGATTTCTTTTGGAATTTTTGGCATATTTCTTGATAGAAGGTGTTACAACTAGGGTTTGCTATAATGTTTCTTGGTGAAATGTAAGTGAATTTCTGCAAAAATTCTTAATTGAATGGTTGTATTGTTATTTCTTGCATTTATTGTTATAAATTTGTTGAATAAACCCTAGGTGACAAGCACACATTGTAGGTCCTTGTCTCATGTCCCCGTCAAGACTTTTCAACCATTATTCGAAGAGAGAAAGAGCCTAGCCTTAGTTACGCTCTTTCCCCATCTTCTCTTGCTAGTCGTTTTACTTTTCTAAGCTAATAAGAAGGAGATGCATCCGGGTCTAGTTCAGCTACACCTTGATGAGTCGTTTTTCTAGGGTTTGTTGGTAAGGCCTTACAATAGCAACACGTTGCCTTGTAAACCCTCTTGTCTTAAGTCTTAAGCCATTTTTCAGAGCTAACTGTTTTTTCCATTGAGTTAAGGAAGGATGAGAGAGCACTAAGGCCTAGTTCCCCTACACCGAAGTGAGCCTCTCTCCCCTAGGGTTTTGACTTTGAGGCCTTGCCATAGCAACACCTCAAAGCTTCACCTTCCATTCATTAGCTTTACTATCTTCTTGATCCTTCAGCTCCTGCGTCCTCCTTTTGACTCCATTAACCCTGGAAACGCACTGATCTAAGACCAAGCTTGTGAATGTCATGATCAAAACCACTCTCAACATTTTGAATAAAACCCTAACTACTAACCCTAGCTTAAAAAACTAACCTTGCTAATCTATTATTGTCGTCATCTCTTGCTATTAATATCACTTGTGCAGCTAATGTTTTTCTTATGAGCAATTGAATGGTTATTTAAGGGCATTACTTGAATGAAGTGTTGATTATTACATTGAATGCCATGTTTTTCTTAAATATTTATTGAAGAAGCGACATTACATATCATTGCTATTTTACAAACATTGACTTCGTCAAAATTTATTAGTCAATTGCTTATATATATCAAATAGTCATTAATTATATGAAGTACTAACCAAGTGAGTGAGCTTGCACATACATATTTCTTGTTGCTTTGTCTCGAGAAGGTATATATCTGTTGGTTATACTTCTCTTTATTGGTTGGTTAGCCGAACTATCTGCTTGGTGGTGACTCTTGAGGGGGGGGTTTATCTTTTAGCCTTCTATCCTCGGCCTTCTATCCTCAGCCTTCTCAAAACCCCAGGTCACCGGGGACGTCTCCCCTGGGACTCACCTCCCTAAGCAAAAAGAACCATCCCATTGAGCTGACATTGGGTGGGATTGGTTCAAGTTACGCCAGTTTGACTACTCTTCATCCATTTACTATCCTAACTACAAACTACGCGATAACATTTTGGCGCCGTTGTCGGAGAACACTGAGTCAAAACTTACTCAAGAAAACAACATTTTCAGTAAGCCTTGCCTCTAGAGTCTTCATCTTACAAGCTTACCTGGCGACTCCACCTTGGGTGTTTTCCCTTATCTTTTGATAGTTTCAAGAAAATTATCTGGCAACTCCACTGATGACGAAGCCAACTATGAATTCACAATGGGACCCGGGAAACTACAAGCCTTTAGACATGAGTAAAATCTTGGGATACCCTAGACAAATGCCCCCTTGGTATGAAAAATGGCTTCCTAGATTCATTGGCATGGATGGAGAAAGATCTGACTATCACATGAGCAAATTTTGGGCTTTCTTTCAGCACCACCCTATCAGTGATGATGCGGAAGACTTGGTAATGAAACTCTTCTCTGCCACTCTGCATGGAAATGCTAGAAGATGATATGATAATCTTCCAACTGCTAGCATCACATATATGGACCAATTAGAAGAAATCTTTCTCATGAGTTGGGGCATGAAATTAAAAGATATCCAAGTGTTACTGAAAGGACTCGAATGCATAAAACAAACAGAGAGTGATATTGTGAGAGCTTTCGGGGTAAGGTTACAGAATTTGCTTCACCAAATTCCCAAAAGCCATTGTCCTGAAGGCAAGTAACTCGTGTATCTCTATACTAATGGACTTCTAGGGAATTTAAGCTTCCTCCTAAATAAAAAGGGTCCAAAAACACTTACAGAAGCTCACAACGTGGCCATTCGAATCGAGGTAAATCTCTCCTTGTCCAAAATCAATGACCATACTGTGGACACTCTCAACTTGATAAAACTAGTTTCCCTTGAAACCTTTACTGATGATCCCCAAGAAAGAAGGGAACAAGTTTTTGACCAGCAGAATGAAGACATGATAAAGGATCAAGAACCTAAGCAAGATGATGAAGTACCAACTTGTGATCCTCCCTCTGATGAGGCCATCCAAAAGCCCTTTTCTCCTGCACAACAAAAGGACGATGAGGTTAGTTGCTTTCCATTTCAAGATTTTGATAACACCTTGTCCCATGATTCAGAAAATGAAGGAGAAATGGAATCCCCGAAAGAAGTAGACCTTCCTTGCTGCACAATTGAAGATGAAGGGGAAGTTCCTTAGGATGAGACCATAACGCATGTTGGAAGCACCCAAGTCCTCAAAGCTCTTGCACGAGAAAAAACAATAAGTTTCCCTCCTCCCCTAGTTTTTTATGATGCTCTACTTTGTGATAGGGAAGATGAGGAGGAGATAAGCAAGTCCTTGAATGCTTCAAATCTTGCATGTTATGATACCGATAGTGACATAACTAATAACAATGATGAGTTCATACATGTTGGGAGACGTAGGTGGGATGCAGTTAGTTATGATATGGATCCCATCTATGACATAGAGAGTCATCTCCAAGCGTTGCATTTGCAATTATCACTGCAAGTTACTCTTGACCAGTGGCAACAAGGAGATGATATTTTTACTGAATACCCCCAAGCACTCAAGGTTGACCAAGTACCGTATTTGCCTGACGATTTTTTATCTTACCTTGAGATCTTTGATGAGTACTCCTCCGAGCACTTAGATTTATCCTATGAGGATGACTATCTACCACAGTTGTGCTCAGGTCTTGCTAGGAGTAAGAGCGTTGTTTGCCTAAAGAAAGATTCTCATGACCTTTTTCTCCAGCCACCTCTTATTACCTTACCTTGTTGTATCGTTAAAGGTGTAGTTGGGAGGTATATCTTTTGTGTTGAGTCTCCTCTGAAGCAAACCTTAGAATCCAAGGGTTGGTTGAAAACTACAAGTTCAAGATTATCATCTTAGTGTTTCGACTTTCCCTTAAAAATATTTCAGTCTTTTGCTAGATCCTTGTCAACCCCTTCAGAGTGTGAGGATGTCCTGGGTAGCCAGATTGCAGACCTGTTGAGTCAGTATTATGAACCTTGGACTTTTCATGACCCCTTCCTGAAGTGGATTGAGCACTTTCATCAGAGATTGACGTGGCATGATTTTATCCCTCCCACCCGCCTCCATGAGTTAGACTTTGTGACTTCCGATGATATGATATATGTTCTAACCCATGTCATTTTTGTGCTTGACTTATCACTATTTTGGTTTATGATGAAGCACAAAGGCATGTATCATGGGACCTTGTCGGATTGGCTTTACTGGTTGTTTGACTACACCCAACATCTAGCCAACAGGTAAGTAGTTTGCTTTATATTTACATTTATGATTGTTTTATTTCAGTTTATATACATATATATGTTGGGGTGGCATTACCACCCCAATCGATTGCTAATAGTTTCTATTGAGATCAAAAAGGTACGCAGGCAATGCCAGATATGTTGAGATTCTCATGCGCTCTACAGTGAGCACATGTCCCCGAGTTGGAGTCAAATGTTATCCCCCACTTTTAGGGATAACTAGGAGATCATGTCTCGAGGCCCACAGGTCCTATACATGGAGTACCGAGAGTTGGATCGACTTTTAGCATGGCCCTGGAGGGCCCATGTTTTCTCCCTTTCAGTGCCTCTACCTTGCTAGCAGCAGCAACATCCATCACCATTGGCTTAGTCCTGTGTCAGAGATGGTTCTTGCTCCATGAGGTAATGAGTCCGAGTATCATGGTATGTGTCACTCTGATCTTCAAAACCTTTGAATATGTGCATTTAATTCCTTTTGTTTCTAACAAATGCTTGGATCTTACACTTGCCCGCTTGACCATGTCTGGGGGGATTGACAGAGTAAGCCTGTGCACGTAGGTTCTAGTTTGCCACTGGAGGGATTTCTGAAAAGTCATCGTTTGCTCCCTTCATAGCACCACTTTTTCATCTTGCTTCTCGCTCACCTATCCCATTACACTTGTCTGGGCACTGGGTTGACCTATCATTTCAGGATTGCACCTTACCTAGTGGGAAGAAGGGGCCAAAGGCCTAGAAGGTAAAAGCAAGCTGGCAAAAGATAAAATCCTTAGAATGTAACCTCGAGATGCTTCGCCCCGGGATCCCCGAGAAAGTAACAAAAGGCTTCTCAGCAAGAAACAAGAGGGACCCATAAAATAATAAAACAAGACCTAGTCTGAGGATAGGGGTTCTCATCATGAGCCATCCTATTAGGTCCATGGGTACCTAACAGTGTGACATTACCACCATCTGGTTACCATGTCGGGGTAGTGACTCTTGGTTGCATGGCCAAGGGAAAGGGGGTCTCATCACAAGTCAGCCTTCTCATTTTTGCAAAAGTACTTGTGGGTAACGATGTACCACTGGTCACCACGCCAGGGCAGTGTCCCCTGATTAGCCTCTTGAAGAAAAAGAAATAAAGAATAAAAGAATAAACGCATGGGCTTAGAAATATTTGCATCCATGACGGGTGCAGGTCGCCTTCTACAAAGGCACCCATAGGTAAAACCTTGCATCCTCTGCTCCCACTGCAGCCACTTGCCAGGACATCCCTTGACCACCTCACCCACTTAGATGGCTCCGATGAGCTCTCTTCCATGAATTTTCCTTTTCTAGTGGACACTAGCCCAATAGGACGCCTTGTCATTTTCCCCAAACTTGTATTGCAGGCTCGTGTAATGTCTTTGAGCTTTTAACTGATGTATTAGGGATTTTATGCACATGTTTAATAATATCGATGATGAGATGTGATTGACATTGCTATGATCCCTATGACTTATGAGCCCACAGAGGGTGTAGCTGTTGATGTGCAGGATCATGCCCGACGGACAGGAACCATTTTGGACCGGTACACATGGGGAGATGATCAGTTCAGACCACTATGGGGCTCAAGAGCCCATCAGATGGATGTTGAGACCCCATCATGGGGCAGAGATAGGACAGAGATGGATCAGGGGATTTGCACCAGAGAAGAGGAGGACGCTCCACCATTGGCACCTTGGCAGAGCTCGACCTAGGGGGGTTGTACCCTCTCCACTGAAGCGTTGGCCTTGGAAGGCCTAGGATGTCACCCTTGATGAGCATGACGTCATCCAACCTTGTGGACGTCTTGGGAGGCAGATTTGGCAACGTTGGCACGTGTGGCAGGTTGGAGAAGCCCAAGGAGGGCTAACGTTTTGCTCCAGGATGTTGCACTTGCCCTAGAAGGGGCTAATGTCTCCCTAAAAGGGGCATAACGTCTCTCTTTAGCTTGATTAGGGTTTAATTTTGAACATTTAATGTAAAACAATATGATTTTTAGTATTTTGGCCTTGTCGACCATTTTATGACCTAAAAGTGAAATTAGGTTATGGTACAGTATATATTGAGGGTTTTCACTCTCATTTTTTGGATCATCTTTCGCTCACCCATTAGTGAGGTCTGAAATTAGCGCTACACTTGGGTTCTTTGGCTGAAATTGTGAGGCACAATTATTGAAGGAAGGCATTTTGGATCTCTTTTGGCATTTTTGACATATTTCTTATGGAAGGTGTTATAACTAGGGTTTGCTATAATGTTTCTTGGTGAAATGTAAGTGAATTTCTACAAAACTTCTTAATTGAATGGTTGTATTGTTATTTCTTGCATTTATTGTTATAAATTTGTTGAATAAACCCTAGGTGACGAGCTCACATTGTAGGTCCTTGTCTCATGTCCCCGTCAAGACTTTTCAACCATTATTTGAAGAGAGAAAGAGTCTAGCCTTAGCTACACCTTTCCCCATCTTTTCTTGCTAGTCGTTTTACTTTTCTAAGCTAAGAAGGAGACGCATCAGGGCCTAGTTCAGCTACACCTTGATGAGTCATTTTTCTAGGGTTTGTTGGTAAGGCCTTGCCATAGCAACACGTTGCCTTGTAAACCCTCTTGTCTTAAGTCTTAAGCCATTTTTCAGAGCTAGCCGTTTTTGCCATTGAGTTAAGGAAGGAGTGAGGCCTAGTTTCCCTACACCGAAGTGAGCCTCTCTCCCCTAGGGTTTTGACTTTGAGGCCTTGCCATAGCAACACCTCAAAGCTTCACCTTCCATTCCTTAGCTTTACAATCTTCTTGATCCTTCAGCGCCTGTGTCCTCCTTTTGACTCCATTAACCCTGGAAACGCACTGATCTAAGACCAAGCTTGTGAATGTCATGATCAAAACCACTCTCAACACTTTGAATGAAACCCTAACTACTAACCCTAGCTTAAAAAACTAACCTTGCTAATCTATTGTTGTCGTCATCTCTTGCTATTAATATCACTTGTGCAGCTAATGTTTTTCTTATGAGCAATTGAATGGTTATTTAAGGGCATTACTTGAATGAAGTGTTGATTATTACATTGAATGCCACGTTTTTCTTAAATATTTATTGAAGAAGCGACATTGCATATCATTGCTATTTTATAAACATTGACTTTGTCAACATTTATTAGTCAATTTCTTATATATATCAGATAATCATTAATTATATGAAGTACTAACCAAGTGAGTGAGCTTGCACATACATATTTCTTGTTGCTTTGTCTCAGGCAAGTACATATCTTTTGGTTATACTTCTCTTTATTGGCTGATTAGTCGGATTATCTGCTCGGTGGTGACTTGTGAGGGGGGGATTTATCTTTTAGCCTTCTATCCTCAGCCTTCTCAAAGCCCCAGGTCATCGAGGACATCTCCCCTGGGACTTACCTCCTTAAACAAAAAGAACCATCCCATTGAGGTGACATTGGGTGGGATTGGTTCCAGTTACACCAGTTTGACTACTCTTCATCCATTTATTATCCTAACTACAAATTGCGCGATAACAGGCCCATCTGTGTGTTCACTGTGTTTTAAGGACTGATGAAACCACTCAACATTTGATGGTTAATTGTGAAGTCACACAGTTCATATGGAAGAAAGTGTGTACAGTTGAATCTCTGTGATATTTGGAAATTACAACCCTTAATTGAAAAATCAAAATTGTGGTTTTTAGTCTTTCATCGACACGGGATGGTCCCCTTCTTTGTATTTGGGGGATTATGGAGACACGGGAATAAGATCATGTTTGAAAACTCTATTAGAAATGACTATGGGATCTATATAAGGATTGTCATGGCTATAAAAGAGCAGCCCAGTATAGACAAAAGAGAAAAAATTGATTTTATTATGAACCCGATCTATTTTGGTCAAAATCCTTTAGGCTTCTTTGATGGAGCTGCAGTGGGAGGTATTTGTGGTGTTGGTATAGTCTTAAAGCTGAGCAGTGACCATTTATTCAAGATCGATCTTGTTGTTGGAAAAGGTTCATATATTAAAGTCAAGTTGCTTGGTTTGTGGGGTCTTTTGCACTTTGCCTTGAGATTACGTATTCATGAATTAATGGTTGTTGGCGACTCAAAGGTCATCCTTGACTGGTTTGATGGAAAGTCCCACTTAAATGTTTTATCTTTGCAGACATGGAAGATGAAGATCAAGGATCACAAGCTTTCTTTCAGATGGATACAATGCTTCTGTGTTCATAGGAAATTCAACTCTTTCACAGATACTCTTTCAAAGACGACACTTGAGAAATAGATTGGTTGTTCTATGATAAAGTCCTTGGAGATTCAGATATTAATACTAGATCTTTCTTCATTTTTTTATTTATCTACAGACAGGCTTCTTTACTCCCTGTTTAGATAGGCTTCTTTTACTCCCTGTTTGGGAGGTCCTTGATTTCTATTCTTTATGCTCTTTATTGTATTTTTTCATGACACTGAAGTTTTTTGTTTTTTGTTTTTTGTGATTAGCCTATGTTAGATAAGGATAAGACTTTATGATTTAGGATTTATTCTTTATGCTCTTTATTGTATTTTTTCATGACACTGAAGTTTTTTGTTTTTTGTTTTTTGTGATTAGCCTATGTTAGATAAGGATAAGACTTTATGATTTAGGATTTTTTTAGGCTGGTTGGTTTATGGTGAGATGGTTTTTTTTTAAAGTAGTAGTCATGGCTCATGATTCTACATGTCTCACACTATGTACTAGAAAGTTTCTTTTGATTCTAATAAATAGCATTAGCATTGAAACTATTTTTTCAGTTGAAAAAAAAAACAACTACAATTATAATATTAAATCAACATATACAGCGGATAGAGCTTCTTGAAAAGAAAGATATGCCCACCTTTGCACGGATGGGACCTGTAAGCCAGCTGGGCCTAAGGAAGCAAAGAAAGATATGCTCGCCTTTGCGGACGGATGGGACCGGCAAGGAAGATGGGGTTCTTGGGTCGTTACGTGCGAGACGTACCTTCCGCCGTTATTAGGGCGAGGAAGAAACACATCTCCGGTCCGTTCTGAACCGTGTGAGCTCACCGTTCCTTGCTTCACATGAACCGATATAAAGCGCAAGTATACTCTATGTGATGAATTAAGATTCCTATCAACTACGATAATTTGACAAGATTCGGCTTATCCTCGGATATAAACATGCCACATGCACTTTCATCAAGAAATTGGAAATGTTCTTCCTGTACGGATCAAATTGAGAAACTCTAGTAAAGGGTTTATGTGGACAACCCATTGCAAAATATAAGTATATTGTGACAAATATAAACTCAAAAATTGTATGACGCATTGCAAAGTTGACTATTGATTTAACAATCATCGATTTGAAATATGCAATATATTTCGAATCTAATATGGAATATATTTCAAAAAGATTCGAAATTGTTTATTTAAATATTAATGTCTTTGAATAATGAATTTCAATCATCATTACCATATAAAACACAGCTATTTATTTAAATACTAACATTTCTATGAATAATGAAGTTCAATCATCAATACCATATAAAGCACAGCATTTATGTAGACAACCCATTGCAAAATAGATATATTATGACAAACATAAACTGAACAGAAAATGTATGACGCATTGCAAAATTGATTATTGATTTGACAATCATCTATTTTGCACATAAGAATATATTTCTAAAAGATCCGAAATTTTTATTTAAATGTTTTAACAATTCTTTGAGTAATGAAGTTCAATCGATACCATTCGTTTAAGGCTCCTGTGTTTTTCATCCGTGTGTTCATACATTACTCATATCATGCATCCATGATAAATGATTTCAGAATGCCACGAAAATATTATTCTCCATGCATGTAAGATTCGGTGTTCATACTCTAAACAGGAAGTTTAGTGGCTGTGCTCAAGTTTAATGGAGAGAGATCCATGGTTGATTAGAATCAGCATAATAAGGTCACATCATGATATCAATTGTTTGACGCCAGTGGTTTTTTCATCCTTGTGCTCATACATTTACTCATATCATGCACCCATGATAAATGATTTCCCACCGCCACCAATATATTATTCTCATATACATTGATGCAAGCATGTATTATTCTGTCTTCATACTCTAAAATGGAGTGCATCATATGATCTCTCAATGCACCAAAATATTATTCTCTTATACATTGATGCAAGCATGTATGTCTTCATACTCTAAAATGGACGTTTAGATTTGAAATAGTAGCTATGCTGAAATTTATAGAGAGAGATCCATGGTTGAAGGCCTTTAATTAAAGAGGAAGATGAGATGACTTGCAAAGCTTTAGAATTATCCATGGAACTTTCTTGTCTGAATTCAAAATGGAGACACCAAACCCCTCCCACCTAAACAAACTATCCAAAATCAACAATTTGTTCAAACTTCAAACATGATGGGAGGATAGTCGTCCTGTAATGTCAGAAGCATCATGAGCAACGACTTTGCTGTGAATCGCTCGCAAGATATCTGTGAGTGCTACAAGTCCAATTAACAATCCTTCCTGGTCCACAACCCATACTCTATGTACATGGTAATCCACAGCTTTAGAAATCACTTCCTCAAGTGAAGAAGTCACGAGACAAGTGACTAGAGGTCTAGAACCAGGACTGATGCTAGTCAAAGCTGCTGCAGTAGCTGAATTGTGAGTGAATTTCTCAGCTTTGGATAACTTCTCAGTGAACTCAAGAACAGGAAGAGACAGCCATGACTGAAGCATTCTAGGTGGGCAGCCCCTCAAATCAGTGGCTGAGAAGGTACCCACCAGTCTTCTTCCCTGGCTCTGCAAAAAGAAAAAACTGTTTTACTGCACACTTGGCACATGTAAAATTAGACCAACTGAAACTAGATAAGACAATATAATTTAACTAAGAAACATAGATAGGACAAAATCATTTCACTTAGCAACATTAATTCTTAATTTGTAATGCAACAGAACATCGTGATTAAGATATGTTGCAGAAACTTGAAGCTTATCTGCCGCATTCAAAATAATATCAGAAAGTAGGAAGGTAGTTAGGTGGATGCAGAATTTATTCATAGTGTCTGAAATTTTCTAGTTACTTTCGAACCCGAGAAATTTAACTCTCATAAGAAGCGTCCAAAATATGTTTCCTCGTCCACTAATTAAATCCATAGCAATATTATGTTGTCCACTAATTAAATCCATAGCAATATTATGTTGGTTTAGGACCAGAATGACATCAGTACTATGAACAAGTACTTAAGCTAGGATGACCAGAAACTAGCACGCCCCATGGTTACAGCATATTTGATCATTGACAGACAATCAGAAACTAAATTCAAGAACAAAATGGAAAAAGCAGATCCTCGTAATTATTTCCATTGTAAACTAGCACGGTCCATGGTTACAGCATCATATTTGATCATTGACAGACAATCAGAAACTAAATTCAAGAACAAAATGGAAAAAGCAGATCCTCATAAGTCTTTCCATTGTGATACTTCATTCAGTTTTACCTTCCCCATCTTGCAGATCTCTTGCATTACTAGCTCAAACACTTGAAAGCGGATCCTAATACTTTATCAGACCATCTATTTTGCAAAGTCGTAAATAAAGAATAGAATATCCACATGAACGTTGCTGCAAACATTATAAGTTGCGTAAAACATCCATCGTGCGACCTAACGACCTCTAATATCTACTCTAAGATACAACCGATATCCACACTAAATGTTGTGTTTATTTTAGATGATATGTTCCGTTATAAAGATAAATAAGGATAAATAGTGTGTTGGAAGGAAAGAAAACAAAACTATTTTTTTAATAAGTTTACCCAGGGTTGGATGCAAAATTAAATTCTGTAAATGCAAAATTAAATTTCATATCCAATGAATATCCACATCCACATTGCATAATTTTAATAGATCCGTTGTAAGATAAACTAGAAATACATGAGAAAACATGTTTATTGCATAAATTTGAATAGATCCTAGAAATACATGAAAACAAGTTTATTGCATAATTTTAATTGATAAACTAGAAATACATGAAAACCTGTTTATTGGAATGTTGTGTTTAAGATTATGATGTATTTATTGCATAATTTTAATAGATCCATGTTAAGATAAACTAAATTTGAATAGATCCTAGAAATACATGAAAACAAGTTTATTGCATAATTTTAATTGATAAACTAGAAATACATGAAAACCTGTTTATTGGAAAGTTGTGTTTAAGATTATGATGTATTTATTGCATAATTTTAATAGATCCATGTTAAGATAAACTAAAATACCTAATTTTAATAGATTTTTAGATTTTAATAGATCCATGTTAAGATAAACTAAAATACATGAAAACATGTTTATTGCATAATTTTAATAGATCCATCTTAAGATAAACTAGAAATACATGAAAACAAGTTTATTGCATAATTTTAATCAGTGTTACCAGAAGCTTCCCCCCACTCCACCCTCAGAACCTCGCTCCAAGCGAATCCTCCATGGAAGCTTCTTCGAAAGCCCTCTTTTGGATTTCGAAAGCTCGCTCCGAGGTGCAAAATGGGTGCTTCCTAATGAATCTTGTTGGGCTATTGCTCTATTGTTCTATTTCTTTAACAACATTTGTGGAACTTTACCTTGGCTCTAATTCTATGACTTAAATCTGGTAATCGAACACTGTGGACTGTGCTAAAAAATTGTACTAAATGTTGTTATAGAGTTGCTCTCATGGTATGGTATAGAGTTTCTCTCTATGGATCTTACACTGGCTCTATTTCTATGACTTCAGAGTAAGGACTTAGGAAACTACCCTAACCTAGGGGGAAACCCTAAAGTCAATTAAGCTAAGTCATTATAGATTAGAGTGGAAGTGTGAATTACCTTAAATTGATTAGCACAATTAACCAAAGAAACCAATCCTATACTTCAAAGATGTTGCAAAAAAATGTGACTTGGAGAGTTACAAACTGGTTTAGTGAGAGGAAGCTCCGCGAGGCGCTTCATTACTTTAAATGTCAGTCTATAGATAGCATTTAACAACTAGACTCTAGAGTCTAGCACAATTTAAACTTTATTGTTTTGAACCTTTCGATCTTCATAATTCAGTGCAGATGGCCTATTTTGTAATCATAACTATTTGGTCATGACTCATGTTATTGCTGACAGTTGCGAGATCACTGATTTTATTCCATAACTTAATGGTCTACTTTCTATTATATGGCTTAAAAATTTGTATGTTGGTTTGTAAGTTTGTAATTGCTAGATTCTAGATGGTTGATGCTTGAATGATTAATCATTGATGTACTACTACTTACTACTATGGATGTTATTTTAATGTTACAATGTACAAATATGCAAGTTTTCATACATTCTGCAGCGAATTTGTCTTTCTGCATATTTTGTTATATAAACACAATATATACAAAAAATTATATATATATATATATATATATATATATATATATATATATATATATATATATATAATAAACGCTTTCGAGACGCTTCGCTCTCGAGGATTTTTTGAAAATGACGCTCCCGACGCTCCACTTCCTAAAAACGCTCCCGCTTCGCTCCGTGCTCTGGCAACATTGATTTCAATAGATCCATCTTAAGATAAACTAGAAATACATGAAAACCTATTTATTGGAATGTTGTGTTTAAGATTATGATGTTTTTATTGCATAATTTTAATAGATCCATCTTAAGATAAACTAAAATACATTTTATTGCATAATTTTAATAGATCCATCTTAAGATAAACTAGAAATTCATGAAAAAAGTGTTTATTTCAATGTTGTGTTTAAGATTATGATGTTGCTTCAACCATGAATGTTGTGTTTAAGATTATGATGTTGCTTCAACCATGAGGATAAATAGTTTTGGAAGTAAAGAAAAAGAAAACTATTTTTTTAATAAGTTTACTTAAATTTCAAATATAGGGACTCATTAGATGAAAAAATAAATTTCACATCCAAATAATATCCACACTACATAATTTTAATAGATCTTAATAGATCCATCGTAAGATAAACTAAAAATACATGAAAATCCGTATTTATTTGAAAATCAACTATTTTTTTCATGCATTTCCAGTTTATGTCACATTGATAAAAAAAAAAACACATTTTTTTCATGTATTTTTAGCAATGTTGCAAACATCGGCATCGGCAAAATATCGTTGAGGGTTCGAAAACAAAAACATCGACAACATCGAGGAAAATATCGGAAAATGTTGTAAGAATGAAAATATCGGAAAATATCACCAACCCTAATTTTGAAGATAATATCGCCAACATCGCGATATTATCGCTATGTTGGTAACACTTATTTTTAGTGAAAAAACACATTTTTTCATGTATTTTTAGTTTATCTCACAGTGATCTATTTAAAATATATAGCAGTGATCTATTAAAAATATATAACGGTGTGGGTACTAGTTGGAAGAACTTGAAATTTGAGTGAATAAACCTATACAGAAATGAAATGAAAATATGATTAAAAAATAATTTTATTTTTTTCCCTCCAAAATTCATAACTCATATTTTATTTTATTTTTTTTAAAAAACCATTTTCATAATAACTCTTATTTTATTATTTTCCTTAAAAAAAAACCATTTTAGACCTCAAATTTCCTATAATCAGGCTGCCACCTCCTTTGATCACGTATTGGCATCCCTTTGATCACGTATTGGCGCATTTTCATTTTCAAGTAATGCAAGGCCAAGCACATGTCACACATCAAGACCTAAGGATTTCTCATTAATCACCGCATGGAATGTCTCCTCTAAAATTCTAGAGGAAAGAAAAAAAGCACTAGCCAAAGTGTTGGTGGCCTGAATAATTCACGCATGCCCATCATAGCTTTTAAACTCGGAATCGGACATCAACTTGGTCACCTATCCATTTTCTCTAATATTTTCCCAACCCCCCACCCTCATATGAGGGTGGGGGCTGTGGCAAATATTAGAGAAAATGTCCTAATATTTACCCTACCCCCCACCCTCATATCAACTCGGATGAGGGTGGGGGTTGGGGCAAATATTAGAGAAAATGTCCTAATATTTTCCCTACCCCCCACCCTCATATCAACTCGAACTAATATTTTCCCTACCCCTAGCCTCATATCAACTCGAACTTGGATCAGCTAGGACCAGTTCAATTAAATATACATTAAATAAATAATTTTTAATGAAAAAAAATATTTTGAAGCTTTCAAACGATCATTCCAAACCATTAGAGACAAAATATGCAAAATTTTAGAGGAAAGAGAAAAAGCACTGGCCAAAGTGTTGGTGGCCTGAAGAATTCATGCATGCCCATCATAATTTTTAAACTCGGAATCGGACATCAACTTGATCACCTATCCATTTTCTCTAATATTTTCCCAGCCCCCCACCCTCATATGAGGGTGGGGGGTATGAGGGTAGGGGGTGGGGCAAATATTAGAGAAAATGTCCTAATATTTTCCCTACCCCCCACCCTCGTATCAACTCAGACTAATATTTTCCCTACCCCCACCCTCATATCAACTCGGACTAATATTTTCCCTACCCCCCACCCTCATATCAACTTGGACTTGGATCAGCTAGGACCGGTTCAATTAAATATACATTAAATAAATAAATTTTAATGAAAAAAAATATTTTGAAGCTTTCAAACGATCATTCCAACCATTAGGGACAAAATATGCAAAATTTTAGAGGAAAGAGAAAAAGCACTAGCCAAAGTGTTGGTGGCCTGAATAATTCATGTATGCCCATCATAGTTTTTAAACTCAGAATCGGACATCAACTTGGTCACCTATCCATTTTCTCTAATATTTTCCCAGGCTGGGGCAAATATTAGAGAAAATGTCCTAATATTTTCCCTACCCCCCACCCTCATATCAACTCGGACTAATATTTTCCCTACCCCCCACCCTCATATCAACTCGGACTTGGATCAGATAGGACCGGTTCAATTAAATATACATTAAAATTTATTCCCTCATATCAACTCAGACTTGGATCAGCTAGGACCGGTTCAATTAAATATACATTAAATAAATAAATTTTAATGAAAAAAAATATTTTGAAGCTTTCAAACGATCATTCCAAACCATTAAAGACAAAATATGCAAAGTTTTTCTACTCTTGAAATGTATCATAAGCTGGGAAGGAACAAAAGAATACCAAAAGCACCAACCAGTCGGCAGAGAGTTCAAACATACTTCTCTAAAACAAATCATTTGTATCCCAAAATGTCTTTTCTCTGAAACCAACAAAGTAGGCATCCCATGTGTCCAAGATGACAAACCAACAAATATATGCATATACTACTCTCATTTACACCCTAGTTCATTGAACAATCCCAGCAACATTGTCATTTACTCAGCAACCTAAAATTTCATTCAGAATACCTGTTTTTCCGGTGAGATTGAATAAGGTATCGCATATATGTTAGTTACAAAAAATAAGGTAACCATCAAGTATGTGTTTCTATGTTTCTATAACATGCATTAATGGTTTACTTATGCGAGGAGTTGTCATCATCAATTATTACACAGAATACCTATTATTATCATTTGAAATCCATAAAGATGCTGCAGTGAAATGGTTTTCAAAACAAAAGGTAGTGATCACAATTTTTTGATAATGCTTCTTGAAGTGTATGACTTTTTCCTTTGTAACATTTTTTTCGTAGCAAGAATAAGAAGCACAAAAAAAGAAATTAAGAATTCCTTTAGAAACTTTAAAGCATCCATCATCCTTTAGAATCGATTAGTAATATCTTAAGGACATTTCTGGAAGTGTATGACTTTTTCCTTTGTAACATATTTTTCGTAGCAAGAATAAGGAGCACAAAAATTTAGTAGCAAGAATAAGGAGCACAAAAAAAGAAATTAAGAATTCCATTAGAAACTTTGAAGTATACTACCTTATGTTACATGTACAGTGTTTTCAAAGAAAAAGTAAGTACTATACTAATATGTGCATATATCTCTAGAAACAAGGAATATGTATCTGCATGTGTTCATATTCATTCACCATATAAAAGTAGAGTGAGTGCGTGCACATATGCATATATACAACTGGTGTGGCAACCATTATATCGTTAGCCATCATGTATATTTGGCAACTTCATGTGCACAAAGTTATGTCACAAATCATAGATCATTTTAAACTCTTAGGATTATTTTATCCTCCAGATAACATTTATCCTCGATGTCTAATGCACCCATTTGTACTATGTTTTCAAAGAAAAAGCAAATACTATACTAATATTTGCATATATCTCTAGAAACAAGGAATATGTATCTGCATGTGTTCACATTCATTCACCATATAAAAGTAGAGTGTGTGCGTGCACATATGCATATATACAACTGGTGTGGCATAAGTGGCAGTTATCTAGTTTAGGCCCATGAACCATTATGTCGTTAGCCATCATGTATATTTTGCAACTTCATGTGCACAAAGTTATGTCACAAATCATAGATCATTTTAACCTCTTAGGATTATTTTAATCCTCCAGATAACATTTATCCTCGATGTCTAATGAACCCATTTGTACTATAATTGTGTATTCATGTCCTTGATGTCTAATGCACCCATTTGTACTATAATTGTGTGTTCATGTAATATGAAGAGTACACAATATATGTACAGTTGAGAAAGTGTGCGAGAAAGTGTGCTCTTCTTTTGTGCCCCTGCATACACTTTCAATTTCCGTTGTGTCTGCTCATATCAACCATCAAGCACATCAAACGAACCGGCCAAGTAAGGCATGGACTTGGCCGGTTTGACCAGTTTGGTATAGAATCGACCGAGTCGAAGAAAATCGGTTCGGTACCAAACCAGTCACCGAACCGATTCAATGACCGGTTTGATTCAGCCTGCTATCCACTCGGCCGGTTTGCCGAGTCCATATCGACTCGAATCGGTTCTAAAAACTAAGATGCCCATAGTAGAGCAAATCTTGTAGATATCCAAGCCTTTCTCGCCAAAGGCCCTCCTTCCATAAGAGGACATAGAAGAAATGGACAACATAACAACGATAAGAAATGAATAAAAAAGTGGATCCCAATCAATGAGTCCCTTGAGGTCCTAAGGTCAACCCTTGAGGTCTCTCACTCATGATTTTCATGACGATAACGATAACTGTGATTTTCATCACACCCCCTTGTGAATTTCATGACAACTCAGATTCACTTGTGATTTTCATCACGCATGATAGAGACTTGCAAGATGTCACTAATGGAGTACTTCATAGTTACAAGGACATTGGTATGGACGCACATACTTTCCTCAGTTATTTCCTTATGACATCGCTCTTTCCTTATGACATCGTTGACCATCACCACCTATGGGTGTAGGTATGACGTGTCTAGAAAAGATACTTGCACACTTGTTTGTTTCTACCCCTAGGTTGCATAAGTGAGGTTGTTTCAATGATTTATGATGGGTTTTATCTTCTTTCCTTATGACATCGCTGACCATCACCACCTATAGGTGCAGGTATGACGTGTCTAAAAGAGATACTTGCACACTTGTTTGTTTCTACCCCTAGGTTGCATAAGTGAGGTTGTTTCAATGATTTATGATGGGTTTTATCTTCTTTCCTTATGACATCGTTGACCATCACCACCTATAGGTGCAGGTATGACGTGTCTAAAAGAGATACTTGCACACTTGTTTGTTTCTACCCGTAGGTTGCATAAGTGAGGTTGTTTCAATGATTTATGATGGGTTTTATCTTCGTTTGATCATGAAGCACCCTCCATCACATGTTATATCTCAATGTTATGGAGCTATGCATGTTATTAGCACCTTCGTGCTATTTTTTCATTTCATTAGTGGAGCACTCCACTTTGGCACATTAGCACACATTGATCATGGAGCACCCTCCATCACATGTTATATATCAATGTTATGGAGCTATGCATGTTATTAGTGCCTTCATGCTATTTTCTCATTTCATTAGTGGAGCGCTCCACTTTGGCACATTAGCACACATTTTAGGTGATTCTAGCACTCTCAACAACTAGTTATGGCATGCTTTGACCTAGTTGGAGATCTATTGCTCAAACACCCTAGCTTACTTGGATGATTTTGATGCTTGGATTCGTTGGTGATGACGTGGAGCACCTTCCTTAGTGAAGGTGAAGCACTCCCCTCCATTGGAACATATGTTGAGACATTTCAGACTTAGTGATGCACTCCCCTAGATTGGCACATATGTTGAGACATTTCAGACTTAGTAATGTATTTTGATGGGGCCATACCCTCTTTTGAAGGAGTTTTGTTGAGCTTTGTAAGGACTTCGCATGTGGAGGGATGTTATCATATGATTTGTTGACTACCTACTCCTTTGGATCTAGCCTTTTGCACAGTCCTTGAGGAGTTGTTACACATTGGAGACTGTGCTATGGAGGTTGAGGAGACGTCCTTGCTTTGGGGGACTATTTTTAGCATATGGTTACACTTATGACCTTCCATTCATCTTCCTTGATGGGTCGATCAATGCTTTGAGGGTATTCAAATATATATATATATGCTTTGAGGGTTGCTTGCACACGTGGAGAGGATTTAGTAGATCGACTTCACTTGGAGGAGCCACATGTGCCACTTGTATGGAGAGGATTTAGTAGATCGACTTCACTTGGAGGAGCCACATGTGCCACTTGTAGGGTGAGGATTTAGTAGATCGACTTCACTTGGAGGAGCCACACGTGCCACTTGTAGGGTGAGGATTTAGTAGATCGACTTCACTTGGAGGAACCACACGTGCCACTTGTAAGGCTGATTGCACATTCCTTAATCCTTGGTTAATGGATCGATTCACTTGGAGAATTTTGAGGAGAGTCGTTGGAGCTTGGACATGGTGTATCACCCATTTGGATGAGTAGGCATTTTGCTAAAGATTTAAACATGTGGCATGGCCACCATGTGTTCATGATTAGCATTATGTCGACCTGTCATTGTTAGGCATTTTGCTAAAGATTTAGACATGTGGCATGGCCACCATGTGTTCATGATTAGCATTATGTTGACCTGTCATTGTTAGGAATTTTGCTAAAGATTTAGACATGTGGCATGGCCACCATGTGTTCATAATTATTTTATGTATTATGTTGACCTATCATTGTGAGTTAGTGAAAAAATACTCTTTCTTTAGGCATTTTGCTAAAGATTTAGACATGTGGCATGGCCACCATGCGTTCATGATTAGCATTATGTCGACCTGTCATTGTTAGGAATTTTGCTAAAGATTTAGACATGTGGCATGGCCACCATGTGTTCATAATTATTTTATGCATTATGTTGACCTATCATTGTGAGTTAGTGAAGAAATACTATTTCTTTATGCATTTGATATACTCTAAATCAATGTTCCACCATGACTCTGGGACGGGGTGAGTGGGAACGAGGAGATGCAAGGGGGAACATGTGGGAGCACCCCCAAATTTTGGGGAAATTCATGGGGATGGGGGGACGTCGGGGTCCCTAGCATAAGGGTCTCGGTCTCAAATTATAAAAAAATATAAATATTAATGATAAAATCCCAGCAATAACAATTCAGCCCATGTAAATTCATTATTGTGCAATGTAAATAGTAAATAGTAAACCAGTACTAAATTCAAATTTGTAAATGATATAAATAATAAACACGACTCAGACTTCTATAGAAGTGCACCTGCTTATCAGAGATCCAAAGTATACAATTTCTTGGTGAACCTTGTATGTGCGCAGATTAATAGTCTAAATATCCATGTTTATCGTGTATGGGTTGTGAGACAGTTTTGTTTTATATGTGGTTAAAGAAAAAGAAGGACATTGGGGATATGACAAAGATGTAATCTTGTTGAAACTTCAGTAATGGAAATGCTTCCATTACAAGTCAATATATACTTCGCTATTTTCTCATAGTCAGTATATATCTACGAATGTAATTTTGTATCTACTTAATGAAATTACGAATTTTTCTGTGGAAAAATAAATAAATAAACAAAATTTAGATTCTGATTCAGTAATGAAATACATTGATTCACAAATCATAAATGAAATAAATATAGTAAAATATTGTATACATTGATTTAAATTCATCATTCATCATTCTAGAATCTAATTCATAAATTAGTATTAAGAAAAATAATAGATACGAAAGTCTGAAATGGTAAATTGAAATTACTCAAACTCAAAAATAGTAAAGAGTAACAAGTCAAAGACTCAATATGAGGTCATCAGCATCTACTGTCACGACATAAAAGTTACAATTGAAAACTGTGACGACATAAAAGTTAGAATTGAAAATTAAAAATGGGCAATGAACACTGAAAATAAAATGAGCATCAAGGAGTATCTATAGTCACGACATAAAAGTTACAATTGAAAATTAAAAATGGGCAATGAACATTGAAAATAAAATGAGCATCAAGGAGTCAATCTCATTGACTAGTTCTCTACATCCATTTGTTGCATGAAGTCATCAAGACCATCAATCGAAATATCCACCATGTGAGGTAGGTTTTTAACTTTTTAATAAAATTGTTTTTGTTTTTTTAATTTTTGTTTTGTTTGTTTTTTTTCTAATTTTAAGTCTTATTAGCCAAAAATTTAGGGGGGGCGTCCAAGAGTCTCCCTTTGGAGGGGATGCATCCAGAAGCACCCATTTTCAAGAGGAGACACCCAGAAGCACCCCTTTTGGGGAAACACACACCCACACTGGAGAAATGCACCCCCTGCGTCTCCCTGTGTTTCCCCAAAAGGGGGACATGGGAAAACATTTCCCCATGAACCCCCTTGTCTCGAGTGCATGGGAAATGTGGAGGGTGCGCTCCCGACCCTGGGGGATGCATCCCCGTGGAACACTACTCTAAATAAGAGAGGCTCCTCCCAATTATAAAGGTTGCTAGTGGATTGAAGAAAGACATGTACTTTTGGTATTTGGCTTGTATTGAACATCTATTATGGCAATGTTTTTAGAGGCTCCTCCCAATTATAAAGGTTGGTGGTGGATCGTAGAGAGACATGTACTTTTGGTATTTGGCTTGTATTGAACATCTACTATGGCAATGTGATTCGTGAATTCTCTTATCAATGCGTGGCAATCCATCTTGAGTTATCTTTAGGCTTGCACCGATCTTTGAGTTATCTTTAGGCTTGCACCAATCTTTGGACTTTGGATCTCACATGCAAGAATAATCGATAATGTTTGGCATCGAGGAGAACGTCCACTTCCTGGATTTTGAAGTTAAACTTCAAAACAAGTTGATAAGCATAAGCTTTAAGGTTTCATTATATAAGTTCATCTAACGAAGTTAAAATTCAAAACAAGTTGATAAGCATAAGCTTTAGAGTTTCATTATACAAGTTCATCTAACGACTTCACATAAAGCTATGACAAAGAAGTTCTTCGCAACGTATTGTTCACCCTATTCTTGAGCCAAAAAGATATTAAAGAAGAGTAGTGAACAAGCAAGCTCATGAATCACAAAGCACAAACAATTTAGGGTGTGATTTTATTAAAGATCTCTGATATATTTTCCTATCTTTTCCTAAGTGATTCAAATCACTTAAACCCTCAAAGAAATATTTGTCACGCCATGGTTGGAAGAAAATTACAAGCCTTTGGATTTCTCAAATATTATGGGAGCCCCTCATGACATTAGAGACCCAAATGATAGGCTATCCACATTTCAAGGGAACAATGTTATATCAACTAGAGATCACTGTAACACTTTCATGACCATGATAATACGATCCAGGGTTGATCATTTGGATGTGCTCATGAAATAGTTTGTGTTACCATTGAAGGATGATGCCCTCGATTGGTTCATAAGGTTGATCATTTGGATGTGCTCATGAAATAGTTTGTGTTACCATTGAAGGATGATGCCCTCGATTGGTTCATAAGCTTCCCAGACAACAATTTTAGTACAAAAGTGTTGATGTTTGGACAACATCGGAAATACATTCTTACAGATATCATATAATATATGACATGATATTTATAATACAACGTATAAATATACTTAATAAATAAGTAGTTACTTATTATCCAAGGGACACATCCTTTCATGGATGGTCACCATATGTTCTATATATATGAAACTCATCATTGTAATAATATATCAATCCATTATAATCATTTTATCTTAGCATTTTCTATTGTACTCGTGTCTCTGTGCATGGTTATTCTTCTTGTGATCTTGGTTATTACTGCTGCTATTGTTCATGGTTTATGCTTCAGTTCATGTAAATTTGTAAAGAAACTGAATGTAATTGAACAACATTAAACTCCAACATGGTATCAGAGCAGCATTCTTGAAAGAAGACTATTGCACATGCATTGACCTTCTACAGCAGCTCGTCGTACCTTTCCTGCAATTCATTATTTTGCTGCAACTGCAACTCGGGTTAAAGTTTTTGCACTCTTCCAACAACCATGGTGAACCGTATTTTGGTGGAAGATAGGCTTGATGGAACAACCAACTTCAGTTCTTGGAAATCTAGATTGCTCATCACTCTAGAAGAGAGTGACCTAATGAAGTATGTTGAAGAAGTTGTACCAGAATCAGTTGATGATGCAGAAAAAACTCAATGGAGTAAGAATGATGCAAAAGCCAGAAAGATCATCATCTATTCTGTGAGAGACCATTTAATCCCTCACATCTCTAACTTGAAGACAGCTAAGCAGATGTACGACGCCTTGAAGAAGTTGTTTGAGAGCAACAACACCAACAGAGCACTTGCCTTGAGACACCAACTTCAAAATCTCAAGATGGACGAAGTCTGATACAGTTGTCACCTTCTTCATGAAGATTTCAGAGATCAAAGGTCGATTGGGTGTTATTGATGAAATCATCTCTGATAGAGAACTTGTCATGATTACCCTTAATGGTCTTCCAAGCCATTGGGAGCCATTCATTCAAAGTATCAGTGGGCGATCCAAATTGCCCAAGTTTGATCGTTTATGGGCAGACTGTACTCAACAGGAGACCAGACTTGTAGCTAGAGGCATGCAATGTTCCCATCATGATGACAATCAATCCCTTTCCACTCATGCAAGGAAAAGCAAAGGAAAAAGAAGAGGTTTCAGCAAAACATTTAGAGGAAGGAAGTCAGCACCAACTTCTAAGCACAAAAAGGAGGACACGTCAAAGGTTCAGTGCTTCAGATGTGACAAGTATGGCCACTATGTGAAAAATTGTCCTACATGGAAGAAAGGAAAGCAACATGCTTCCACTGCTAATGTTGATTTAGAACCACCTCAGAGGAAGTCAAGGAATGCAACCATGAACGATGAAGAGTTCTTCTTCATTTCATCCCTTTCAAGTATGGTTCCTACCAATAATGATAGTTGGTTGATTGACAGTGGTGCTTCCAGACACTGGATACAGAGAGCACCTTACAGATCTAGTAGAGAAAGAATCTCGTTTGCATGTTGTACTTGGTGATGATGCCAGATATATTGCGAAGGGAGTTGGATCCACTTCCTTGATTCTGGCAACCCACTCCATTTGAGTGATGTATTATTTGTACCTGGGATGAGAAGGAGCCTTGTCTCTATTTCATCCTTAGAGAACAAAGGCTACAAGGTTGCTTTTCTAACGGAAAGGTTCTTGCATGGAACAAGAACTCTAGTATGGATTATGCCCGGGTGATTGGTGTTCGAGAGGACAGATTGTACAGATTGACTGTCCGACCAGTTCAGGCCTTAATACATTATCCTATTAGTTTGAGTGAACTATGGCATAGGAGACTTTCTCATTTACATTATAGACCTCTTCCCGCTCTCGGGAAGGTGGTGACAGGCCTTCCAAAGATCCATGTTGAACACGATGGAATTTGCAGAGGTTTTGCTCTTGGAAAGAATGCCAAGGGGTCCTTTCTGAGCAGTGACAGCATATCCAAGGGAATCTTAGACTTGGTTCATACAGATTTATGTGGACCCATGACAGTTGCCTCCTTGAGTGGATACCTATACTATGTGATCTTCATTGATGACCACTCTCGGAAGACTTGGATTTACTTCTTGAAGACCAAGGATGGAGTCCTTGCCAGATTTCAAGAGTACAAGCACAGGTCGAAAACCTGACCGGAAAGAAGATTAAAGTGTTGAGATCAGATGATGGATGAGAATACATCTCCTAGGATTTCAGTGATTTATACATTGAGGTAGGGATCAAGAGGGAGTACAATGTTCCTTACAACCCTCAACAGAATGGGGTCGCAGAGAGGAAGAACAAATCTATTGTTGAGGCAGTCAAGGCAATGATTCATGATCAACATTTACCTATGTTTTTGTGGGCAGAAGCATCCATGACTGCAATGTATGTTCAGAACAGAAGTACTCATAAGACTTTAAGGAACATGAATCCCGAGGAGGCTTTCACCGGAGTGAATCCTGAGGTTGGACATGTCAGGATATTTGGGTGTCCAGTATACATTCATATACCCAAAGAAAAAAGGACCAAGCTAGACCCTTTAGGTAGAAAGGGTACATTTGTGGGGTACAGTGAGTCTTCGAAGGCATACCGGATCTACATCCCTGGTCAGAGACAGATTGAGGTGAGCAGAGATGTTACCTTTGAGGAGGAGGTAGCCTCCATGAGATCTAGAGGATCTCACATGGATATTGATAGTGAGAAACAAGAAGAGATGATTCCTTCTCCCAATCACCCTCCAACAGTTCAGAGGGAGACAGTTGAGCTTAATGATCCCATTGATCCTATACCTCCAGTTGATGTTCCCAGAGATATTGTAGTAGGTCAGAAGAGACCTACATGGGCTCGTTAGACTTTGCAGGAGGCAGAAGGACATGCATCTCCCCGTGGTACCTTCCGAGAGAGCAAGAGACCTCAACAATATTCGTGCTATGCCGCAACTATGAGCCACATCATTGATTATGAGCCTTCATGTTATGAGGAAGCATCTAATCAACCAGTATGGAGAGATGATATGATGGAGGAGTATCAGTCCATCATGAAGAATGGTGTGTGGGATATTGTTCCGAGACCTGAAGGGAAGTCTGTAGTGACTTCCAAATGGATCTATAAGATCAAACATACAACTGACGGAAGCATCGAGAAGCACAAAGCAATTTGTTTCTAGAGGATTCTCTCAAGTGGAGGGAATAGATTATGAGGAGACATTTGCTCCTGTTGCTCGATACACTTCTATCCAGATGATTATTGCCCTCGCAACATCCATGGGTTGGAAACTATGTGAAGACAACCTTTCTCAATGGAGAGATTGAGGAAGAAATATACATCGAGCAGCCAGATGGTTTCGTCATACATGAGAAGGAGTCTCATGTGTGTAGGTTGAAGAAGGCCCTGTATGGACTCAAGCAGGCACCTCCAGCTTGGTATGCGAGGATTGATGGACACCTGATGAGTTTGGGCTTTAGCAAAAGTGTTGTTGATCCCAACCTGTACTACAAGACTGTTAACGGTGAGGCCCTGATTTTGGTCCTCTACGTTGATGATTTATTCCTCACTGGTACAGAGAGCCTTATTACTGAATGCAAGTATGCGTTGGCCTCTGAGTTCAAGATGAAGGACCTTGGTATGATGCACTACTTCTTGGGACTAGAGGTGTGGAAAAGAACTGATGAGATCTTCCTAAGTCAGGGGAAGTACACAGTTGAGATATTGAAAAAGTTTGGGATGCTAAACTGTAAACCCATGGCTACACCAATGGTGACGAATCTGAAGAAATTAAGTGTGTCTTCTTCCGATTCCGACGAGATTGATCCGACCCTGTACAGACAACTGATTGGATCATTGATGTATCTGGTTAACACCAGACCAGATATTTGCTATGCAATGAGTGCACTTAGCCAATTTATGAGCCAACCAAGACAGACACACTGGATTGTTGTGAAGCATGTGTTGAGAATCGAGATACCTGCGAGGAACAATTGGACATGGTCTGAGATATATTTCTAGTATTGACATGATATTGCAGGGATATACTGACTCTAATTGGGCAGGGAGCGCAGTAGACAGGAAGAGCACCTCCGGGTGTTGCTTCACTTTGGGATCTGCCATGGTTTCCTGGTGTAGCAGGAAACAAACTTCTGTGGCCTTGAGTACTGCAGAAGTAGAGTACATTGCATTGAGTGTCGCAGTCCGTGAAGCAGTGTGGATTCGCAAGCTCCTTCAGGTTTATTTGGACATGTGCTAGATTCCACCGTTATTCATTGTGATAACCAGAGCTGTGTGAAGTTCTCAGAGAATCCAGTGTTTCATGACAAATTGAAACACATTGAGATCAAGTACCATTACATCCGAGACATGGTGCAAAGGAAGGCAGTATTGGTGCAATGCCTTCCTACAGATGAGCAGGTTGTTGATGTTCTTACCAAACCCCTTACCAGGACGAAGTTTGAGTACTTCCGTGAGAGACTTGGTGTGGCATAGAATGCCTCCCTCACTAAAAGGGAGTTTTGATGTTTGCAGCTTCCTAAAACATTCTCCAAATCATACTCCTCTATGACTGAAGTGAATTGATGTGTGATGACACTTATCCGAGAAGGGATAAGTGGGTTTGGGCTTATAGCCCAATGTCCCATGGGGAGAGCACATGAGGACATGTCAAGGGAGTTGACCCTTGACATCACACACTATGGGAGTTGACCCTAGTGTTTCTAGAGGGTGTAGCCTCTAGAAGTCCACATGGGAGTGCCATGTGTGACAAACATTCTCCAGTTCGTACTCCTCTGTGAATTGAGTTGAGTTGATCTGTGAGGACACTTATTCGAGAAGGGATAAGTGGAACACTTATTCAAGAAGGAACAAGTGCATTTGGGCTTATAGCCCAATGTCCCATGTGGAGAGCACATGAGGACATGTCAAGGGAGTTGACCCTTGACGTCACACATTATGGGAGTTGACCCTAGTGTTTCTAGAGGGTGTAGCCTCTAGAAGTCCACATGGGGTGCCATGTGTGACAAACCTTTTGCTACTATGGTGGTTGTGTACCACTGGCGGAGACTGTGTGTCTCTGGACAATAATTGTGTACTACTATGGAAAGATACTTCCCTAGCTAAGAGGGAGTGTTGATTTTTCAGCATCAGACAAAACTTCTCCTAGATTGGGTTGCAAACCAAGGGAGATAGGATACATTTATCATAAAGGTGCACTTGTGATAAATGGGCCCAGACGTAGTCCTTCCTTGATCATGACAAGGAATAATATGGACTCGAGGTGCTTGAGGTGTTTTCCACGTCTCAGTTAGCATCACACTAACATTCACTCACAGGGGTGTACCTATGGTGAACAACCTTGGTTGAGAATGTCTCCCTCGTTGAGAGGGAGTGTTGATGCTTGGTTGAGAATGTCTCCCTTGTTGAGAGGGAGTGTTGATGTTTGGACAACATCGGGAATACATTCTTACAGATATATATATATATATATATATATATATATATATATATGACATGATATTTATAATACAACGTATAAATATACTTAATAAATAAGTAGTTACTTATTATCCAAGGGACACATCCTTTCATGGATGGTCACCATATGTTCTATATATGTGAAACTCTCATCATTGTAATAATATATCAATCTATTATAATCATTTTATCTTAGCATTTTCTACTGTACTCGTGTCTATGTGCATGGTTATTCTTCTTGTGATCTTGGTTATTATTGTTGCTATTGTTCATGGTTTATGCTTTAGTTCATGTAAATTTGTAAAGAAACTGAATGTAATTGAACATTAAACTCCAACAAAAAGATGAGTTAGAAGATACTTTCATGGAAAGATGGGAAGAAAAGAAGGACAATAGGTATCAGTTGGCTGCCCTGATGGGAGCTAAAAAGAATGAAAATGAAACAGTGGAGGAATTTAATAAAATATTTGATCAAATAGTGCAAAGGCTTCACACAAACATCAAACCCCCACATATAGCTATCATGACTTATTACCTAGTTTCATTTGACGGAAAAACTTTGGTTTTCTTTTGAGAAAAAGGGGACCAAATAATCTAAGGGAAGACCAAGAAAAGACACTCAAGGTTGAGAAAAATTGTATAGCCTCAGGAAAGGGAGAGTTGCATGTGTCAATGAAAGCAAGTTCGTGTAGGGTAGAGCCTAAAGAAAGAGTTGTGAATGTAGCTAATCCTACCCTGGATCCAATGAGAGGTTGAAAGAATTGAAAGCATCATTTTCTAATATTTAGTCTTCTATATTAAGGATGCAAAATAGAATGGAAAGAATACAATAGAATCAATTTCAATGTAGGAGGAAATTTGAATGGAATACAGGCCCAAATGAACCAAGATTTCCTGTACCCATGGGTCCTAGAAATATGGTAAATCAAGATGAACATCCATGGTGCCAATGATGCCAAGACTTTCATGATGTTATTTCATGTCTAGAATATCAAGCACTTAGAATCAATTATAATGTAGAAGGAATTTTGAAAGGAATAGGGGGCCAAATGAACCAAGAGTTCTTGTACCCATGGGTCCTGTTGACCGCCCATTCAGCAACGGGGGTCAACTCATGTGCCATGAAGGTATGCATCATCAGATGCAAGTATGTCAGAGACAGTTTGGTTCTACTTGGGTATTTGATGCTCCAGCACAAAATTTTGTAAGCGGGATTACCGCACCCCTGCGTGGGTTAATAATGTAATAAGTCTGCATGGATCATAGTTAGGTCAGGTACCTTGGGTGATCCATTGGAGGAGTTCCTTTCATCGGGGGTTTTTTATCCTCGGGTCGTCGACCAGACAAGCTCCTGGACGACTTCCCTTGAGTTTTTCCCTCCATTGACTTCCTCCAAAGTGGTGGAAGGCGCTCTGATGGTGTCATTCTTTGGTAACCTTGTTTAGGAATGTTGTAAATGACCATGTAAGACAGCACGCGAAATTTCGCGGAATTCCGTCAAGTATAGCTAGGTTTTTTTTAAGGTTCCGAATTAATTAATTGATTAATTAATCAATTAATTCTGGGTATTTAATGTAAAAACTTAGGTCCCGGGATTTGCTATAGGGGTATTTGTACTCAAAAGAAAACTAATGAGACCCCCTACACCCGTGGTCCAAGTTTCAACTCAGTCAGACAAGTTTTGCTAGATTGTTTGTCCGTTTAGGAGTTTTTCGGGAAAAATTGCGGTTTTAATTGCCAAACCCAGAACATGGGAAAATGTAATTTTTGTAATAGTGGACCAAATCAAGTGAAGTAAGAGGCAGTAATGATTAGATATCCCACCTAACCTACCCACACCCTTTATCCACCTTTTAAACCCTTCATT
>ML790384.1:370193-380871 GCA_009831015.1 Picea engelmannii | reverse complement strand
AGCTAAAGGAGGGCGCATTGTTCATAGGAGGTTTTGCTCATGAGAGGAGGAGGATTTCAGCTATGGATGTGAGGTCTTTTGCATGAGGATTGGAGGAGCAGGCCGCTAGCATTGCTTGAGAGCAGAGAGGAGCAGCTTGCTTATTTTATTTATTGGAGAGATTCTTACTTTGAGGAGGGCGCATGGCTTTGGCAGGCTGTTTGCTTCCTGGTGAGGTTTCTAGCCATCAGATTTCATTGATGTCAGTTGCAGAGTGAGAACAGCAGCAGCAAGATCATTCCTGTGGAGGGGTTTTCCATTCTGGCATCTCAGTTGATTTCTGGAGCAAATCTGGCAGTTTCAGAGGGGGCACACCATCCTGGAGTGCTTTTGGCAGTTAGAGCTTAGATATCTTCTTCTTCTGGAGTTGCTATTGTATCAGGTTCTTCTTGTATTGTGATTACTGTAAACTATATTTGCTCTACCTCATATATACACTAGATCTCAAAACTGGTTTTCCCCGGGGGGGTTTTGTCCAGGGTCATGTTGACCAAAAATACATGTGTCTACAAATGCATTTTAGTAGCTCTTAGATCTGTCCATATTTCAGCAGAAAAGATGTTTTAGGTGTGTTGTTGTTATTTGGTATGCATGTACTAATTTCTTATGCATAAAACTACTTGCTAGAGCACCCAAATTGAGACTACAACCATAACAATCAGCAAAACTAAATATGACTGTTGGCTGTTATAAAACAACAAAAAATTAAATTTGAGACAGCAGAAAGAGTCTTAGCTTGGTCAAAGACAAACCAAGAAGATAGCTGATAGGACCTGGAAAATTCTACAGTTATGACTTGAGATCCTTGGAGGGCGCTCTCATTTGTCTTTGCAGGACCTAGTTGGTGGACATTTTTGGGAGAACAAGCCTAGTTTGCGCTTCCATGGGGCTACAAGCCCACAGGTTGGATGCTAGGGACCTGCATGCCAGATGAGAAAGATCAGACTTGGAAAGCCTTGACGATGACTTGGACGACATAGCCCAACCCTCACTTGCCAAACGATTTTCCAAGGAGGGGAAAAATGTCCTCTTTTTTAGCATGACATTATGTGTTGGGGGCTAGAGCATGGTGGTGAGATGATATGCTTTGGCACTTGGACGTTTTGAAGGGTTTGAGGTCTTGACCTTGAAGGAAGATATTTGGATGCTTGACACGTGGCTTTGGCAAGCCTAGACACCCTCCTCCTACACCAACGACTTGCTCCTAATGCCAAAACGTCCCCTAAAGCGGTGATGTCACTCTAAATTAAGGTTTTATTTGTGCAAAAGTGAAATTTTAAAGGAATTGTTTAATATTATTTTGTAAAAGGGGCAAGATTAGGGATGTTAACCCCTAATCTTGTATTTTACCCTAAAGTATGTGGACAAACTATGTTAGCTACAATTTGTATAAATAGAGATCATAAGATCTCATTTTCATCATAGCTCTCCCTTGTGGAGAAGGATACTTAGCTGAAATTTTCGCTATTCTTGGAGCAATTCATCTCTCTTTTGCAATTGTTATGGTTTATCTTTGCTATTGATGGTGAAAAGTGATACGCTATGCTTGGAGACTCTTTCTTATGCATGCGGATGAACTTAACTTGGAGGATTAGGGTTTGATATAGTTTTTTTTTTGTGGAATTGGTAAGGGAAAATCTGCATTTATTGTCTTTTGTCTTGCTTTTTTCCATAATTATTGTTGGTTAGAACCCTTGGAGGAGTATAAGGGCATACACCTTCCCCAAGGTTTGTTCTCTTACTTAAGAGAGGTCATTTTTTACAAGTTGTCTTAGAGAACTACAAGAGTGTACACCCTCCAAGGTCATCTTGGTTTGTTTTGCAAACCCTAGGAAGTAAAAGGGATTACACCCCTAGGGCTTTGTGGATCAAACATTTCAATCCAAGTTTTGCTTCTCAAGGTCAAATATATTTTTCAAGGTTGTGCCAAGAGAAGTACAAGGGCGTACACCCTCTTGGCATCTCCTAGATTGACTTGCCTACACTTGGGAACTACAAGGGCGCACACTCCCAAGTGCTTAGTCAAGCCATCTATTTCATTGACCCCATAAACCCAATAGTAAGGCACTAATCATATTTTAATTTGCATTGGAGATACAAAACATCTGCCTCGCCTTAATGCCTTGGGGGTTTTTCTCCCCTTAGGGCGTCCCTTTTCTTCCATAATTTCTCATTGTTGTACTAACGTTTTTTCTACAGCCGTTAAGCTGCAGAAAATCACTAACCCTAGGTGCTAATATCTCACTAACTAGCCCCTAACTTTCCTCCATTTTTTAGCCACTAATTCCACTAACTAGGTGCACTGTTTAGGCTAGTTTTGGGGATTTTTCTATGGTTGATTTAGTTGCTGCATGTCATTGAATGCTACAGCCATAAGGCTGATAATTTACTGCAGAAAATCATTTTATAGCAGCTAGCTTTATTCAGTCTTAAAGTGCTATGCTCAAGTCATAATTGATTACTAAATTCATTGATGATATTGCCAATTGATCTTGTGCTTTGTATGTTGGTTTGGATACTTGATTAGCTGATATAAACTGTCATCCGCTGCTGCAAATTAGGGACAGCAAGCCTAACTTGCTGATCCATACTAACACATAGCATTGCAAGGTGTCTTTTCTTGTGTTTCGTGCAGGTACAAGTGCACTGGCAACTATCTCTTCACTTGGTATCCATTTACCTCTCTTCACTTACCATTTCCAACCAATCATTTATTCCATCACTTGACTTTCCAAGGGACTTCTCCTTACACTTCCCTTCATCCTTCTCATTCCCCTAGGGTCACCGGGATCGCCTCCCTAGAGTGACCTAGTCATCCTTGAAGTGCGGGACCTACATCGAGGTGACATTGGGTGTAGGATTCCCAAGTTGTAGCACTTGCTTTTGTGGTTGGGTTGGGCTTTGCCCAACCTACAACTTGTGCTATAACAGGACCAAAGCCCACTCATAAGGAAATTTTGGATAAGCACTAGCAAGTGTATGAACGCAAAATGCTCGGTAAAAGACAAGATATTGGCATAAACCCATAGGTTTTCAAAAAGACTCGGTGCCAAACAAATACGAAAGCCATAGTTGGAGCCACCAAGTATTATTCTTTTATTCTTCTTCTGAGACAAAACATTCAGTACGGATATTAATTTAAATATTGATATATCAAGTGAATTGGCCCAAGTGAAGGTTGCAGTTCCCCTTTTTGAACCAATGAAGATCCCAACACAACAAGAAAAGGCTAAAATATTTTTGGGATTTGATGATGCTAGGGATATAAATGAGGATTTCCTTGTGGTGCTTCAGGCAATGAATCAAGGAAGAATAGCGACCATCATTGGTTCTCATCACATTGATGATTAATGACTTGTTGTTACGTAATTATATGTGAGATTCTAGAACCTTGACAAATGCCATGTCCTTCAATGTGATGAACCAATGGGGCCTCAAGACCACCCATCCTTATAAGAATGTGTGTGCAATGGATTCGAGAGAAATCAAGGTGTGCGGACTAATGAAAGTTCTTTAGGTTAAATTGGAGGCTTACCCAGACATATCAGTTCTAATCATTGTTGCAAAAATTGGCAAAAAATTGGTGATTTTTTAAAAAATCACGATTTTTTCGAGTTGATGAAAAATTGACCCGAAAAAATCGTGATTTTTTCCGAAAAAACGTGCCACGATGGTAAAAGTTGCCAAGCATGCTGAAGTCGTGGGGATAAAGGCGATTTCCTCATTTCTTTTTGATCATTTGAGTTGTTTGTTGTTGGAGAAGGAAAGAGATGGGTTTGTGGTCTTCATCAATCACTATGGAGATGTTTATCAATCACTATGGAAATGGCTAAACAGCCATCATCATCACCATCAACGATTGTTTAGTGGAGCAAGGGTTCAATTTCATTTTTCAACCAGTGTTGAATCTTCCATTCATAGGTATGTATTTAAATCCCACCATGTTAATGCTTTTTTTTCATAGATTTATGCATGTTTGGTTTCTTCTTTGCTTGCCTACAATTTGTTTTTTTTTTGTCATTTTGCCATGATTTTCATGCCCATAAAACAATGTAAGAAAATCCCATAAAAAATGTAAGGGTTTTTTTTAATGGAACAACAAGCTTGAGCCTTGATGTTAATTTTTTCTCCACCTTCTTATTGTCATTTTTCGTTGCCAATCTAATATAGAGGTCTGATTTTTTTACCAATGGGATGATATTTTTTTTCTAGTGGGGTTTAATGTCATTTTCTTTTTTTTTGTGCCTTTGGGTTGAATTTTGAAGCTGTCAATTTCCATAGAAAATATGTCAAAGCCTTTGGATGCATTTTCATTGTATGGGATCCCTGAAGATGGGACAAACCGACAATGATTGAATTGCAAATTTTGTAGGGTGCATATGACACGAGGGATTAGCAGGTTGAAATACCATTTAGCTAAAATCCCCGGGCATGATGTTGGGATTTGTCTTAACTCTACCCCAGAGATTATGAGAGGTGCACATGATTGAATTGAAGCAAAGGATAAAAAGAAAGAAGACGCAGCTGCAAAGAAGGTCGAACTTACAATTAGAAGTTGAGGTGTATCTACCCTTAGGGTAGTGGGAGGGGCTCCATAGATTCAACTACTGGGAGGTCCACATCTTTTTTTGTTCCACGAACCAGCGTTGGAGCACAAACTTCCATCAGGTCAGTGTTGAAGAAAAGGGAGAAGGCAGAAGCAGACAAGGTTATGGGGAGGTGTCTTTTCTAGAGTGACATACCTCTCATGATCACCAATTTGGCAGCCAATGTGTGATGCCATTGTTGTTGTTGGCCCAGGGCATAAAAACGCTACCTATGAGGAGTTTGTAATGTTCCCAAGCCAAGATGCCAAGAACATTGTGTTTTTCATGTGATTTTTAAACGTTCTCTGGTTGTGGCATTTCGTCAAACACTTTGTAGACTTAAGTCTCATGAGTTGCGCTAGGGTTTATGTTGATGGTTGTTATGTGTGTTTGCAGCAATAATCAACATAGATATAGCGATGGAACATAGCTCAACAAGATGCAAGATCAACAATACAAGAGATAACCCAAAAATACCTCAAATATGATATTATTCATAATAGAAGAAGACCCTGATACAATGGATCTGCAGACCTGGTACAATATAGCTAAGAGCTAGTAGCAAAATGAAGATAACCCTCAAGCAAGATGAAGAAGAGAAGATACAAGCCTCCAAAGGCCACATGGCTACAATAAATGAATAACAAGATGTGATCCCTACCTTTTGAAGTGCCAAACCCCAAACTGGATAAGTTACGCCCTGCTAGAAAGCCGAATACACCCAACAATTCAGCCCTATTGCGCCTCCAAACACTCTGAAAATGGTTGGAAGTGTAGAAGAGTAGATATGGAGTCTAGAAACAAGATAGAATAGATCCCTAGTTGAATAATGAAGTTGGGGCCCTTCCCATGAGTCGATCCACTCCAAGATTGCACCCCTCCTCTAGGAGAATTTGTCCCACTCTCAACATAAATCAATGCTCCACCAAAACACCTCTCGGATCAGTCAAGAAGGGTGCTATGGCCTCTACCAAGATAACCCAATAGCCAAATCCTCCAAAACTCCTTCTCCCTCATCAAATCGAACTACACTAGATCCACAAGTGTGCCCCCCTTGCTGGAAACTCTCTATGTTGCGCCCTGTCTCTTTCTGTACCTGTGGCTGGTGTAGAATCCCTCTGATGATGTAGAATGGTGAGGGAGGAATATTTCATCTTCGTGACCAAGCTTGGATCAAGATAGGTGGGATCTTTCACCACCAAGTTGATCTCTAAGGTTTGTTAAGTCAAAACCCTCAAAACCCCCAAGAGCATGGGCTCACTAGCAAGAAGTCGGATATCAAATGATAAACAACATAATGAGAGAATAGAGGCCCTTGTCTCTCTTTTATCCTCCCTGCTCACCTTGTCTCTCCAAGTGACTTTTACTTTAATTAATTACTAACTAATTAATTAAATCACTTTAATTAATTAATGAAGCATGTTTCCTCTAAAAAGTAGTTTATCCCTCCTTGTGGCTTCCCTGGCCACTGAAAGTCACTTCTCATCATCTTATCCTGTAGTGTTATTCCTCTCGATTCCAATGAGCTATTACACTAAGAGGTTCCTCCAAGTATTATGCCTAGTATGACCTCCTTAGTGAATTTAATTAACATATAGCCCAAAATAACTCAAAATTACGGAAATCGTTGGAATGCAACGGAACCAAAGCCAAGTTGTGTGGAATGGATCATGATGATGAAATAAGATGAGCGATGCAAGTCGGACCCCAAAAGACCCCTCAATAGTCCCTGTACTCGCTATAACCTCCATCTGGCTACTTTGGTCATCATAACACTCTGTAATATAATGATGTCCCAAAGTGGGGACATTACAGTCCTCCCTGCTAGAATATTGCTTGTCCTCAAGCAATAACTGAATCCATCCAAATATAATATCGGGGTCCCATGCCCACCTATGGGACACATAGTAGGCTCCATCCAAAGATGAATTATCACGCACTCCATCCCCTGGGTCCCATATCAAGACGTGAACTGCAATACCCTGTGAAGCATAATCATAAAACATATCAACACCATGAGTCTCCTACACATGACACATGGCCTCATCCCGGAATGAGTCCATCCTCCAAGTCCATACCAAGACCAACACAGTCTCCACCAACTGCATATGTTGCAACCATAGTGAGGTACTGCAAGACCTCCATGAATCACCCACAAGTGTCGTGCTCTCCTCAACACTGAAGCTCAATGGAAAGTCAAAATAACTTTCCCCTACAAGGGTCCACTCGCCTCCATCAGTCAATGAAATGCTCAACCTTGCAATCCCTAGGTCCCATGCTAGTCTCTGTCAAATATCACCATGTTGGCGCTGCACTACTCTGATCATGACCGTCTGCTCCCCATATACATACTAGATCCCCCACTCCTGGATCCTCAAGCTGGAATACCTATGGAAACTGGACCTATTGTCCAGAAGCAGCATCGGTAAAAGAACCTCTGTGGAAGTAGTATCTGCCCAACCATCTCCATGCTCGATCATGAGGATCAAAAGGGAGAAACTGTCTCGCTCCATAGGACAAGCCCCTGCAAGCTCACTCAAAACCAACCCACAGTGAAGTATGTGACTCTTTGGCGCAACTTGGGTCATCATAAGGTGAAACAACCTACTAACAAAATGGACTCCCGGATCCCATGGAAAACTTGGAAGTTTATCACCTCCAATCCCCCCTAACTACTCATGTGTCATACTGATCACTATCGGAAGCCCTCTGTGCTCATCCCCACGGGAATCTGTATCTGTGTCGCCCTCTGAGATGTATGCTATCCCATGGCCTAAGATGCTCACCATCACGAACAAGGTCTCAATTCTCTGCCTATGATGATCCACCCCTATCCTACTGTATGTCGTAAAAGCACTCATGTCAGGTGGTCTCGGCCTAACAAATCTCCATGTCCTCTGCCACTGTCTATCTCCCCCCATGTTGTTGTCAATGATGAAAGTGTCGGGAAAGGATAACAGAAACATCTGTAGCTAGCTATAAGACTGGAAAGTATCATATGCTTTGCTCAATCCCAAGGATTTGACCAAAAGCTCGTCCAATGGTACCCATGGTAAATACTCGTCGATAGACATCACTGAACCCCAATCATCAGGTACAACCGGGGATAACTCCCCCAACTGTTGGTCAACCACTCTCCATCCCTCATCTCTCATGCAATTGTTGATAATGTGAAGGTGATCTCTTAGAACTATGTGTTTCTGCAAAGGAGAGGCATCTCCATGCTCCACTAAGTGAGTCTCCTCCCTGCAATCCAATACATCCCTCTTAATCCCACCGTACACCTTTGCATGTGTCTGTGTACTATCACTCACCATTGTATGCTCTTGCATACTCATGTAATCTCATGTATACTCTGGTAGCATCACGAGTCCTGGTTGTACTACTGGGTCAACCTCTACATGAAGGTCAACCACTCCTGGGATACAAATGGAAGTGTCCTCATAACTGCCCCTGGCTCTGGAGTCCCCATGCATATGTGAGTGCTCGACTGTCTCAAAGATCATCATGGAGGGTAGCTCCTGCGCCTTCGGATCATCACTCTCCATACTCATCAGTGATCCTGGGTACTCCTCATGCTCCTCCATCAATTGGTGCTCCTCTGCTAAACCACCAACATCCTCTAGCAATGTGACTGAAGGATATATCTGACTCTCTACTAAGATAGATGTAGTGGATCTCTGTCAAATCTCCTCAACAAGCTCCTCTGATCTGGACTCTGATTCTTTAAGGGCTACCTGTGTGTCTTTCAAGAATCCTCGTGTGCTCTCCAATTCATGAGTGAGTCTGTCCACCTCCAACTCCTGCTCCCTCAGGGCCCTGTGATACATCTCGCCAATCTCCAATAGGTAGTCCCCGTCCATCAACAACTGTTGGTAGTCTATCCTCATCACAGACACTCTCTCCCTGAGAGTATGAAAGTCATCTATGGAAAATCCCCCATCTGAACTATCATGTGCCATCGATGCCCTCCAGCAATAATCGGCCACCAATGCATGTGTGTCATCAATGCACCTAGTGGTTGCCATGATCATGTTTTCACTGACTTTCAACTGTCCTGCCAAGTAGCATGACTCTTGATCACAGTCATGCTAAGGTGCTACCTCACGCCCCTTACTGCTAGTGTCAACCCTGGAATTCCCAACAACACTCTCTACAAAAGATAAGGCATTGAAATGCCCCCTGTCTACTAGGCTACTGGGTCCTGTTGTATGCCACTGCACACCATCACCAACTGCTATCTCCCTCTGAATCACACTGTATCCTGTATGAGCAATTGTATCCTCTTGTGCACTCACCCTGCTACTATCATCTACGCCTGGATCCCATACCGATGTGTCCAGACACGTGCTATGGTCATCCTGACCAATAAGGGGTACATCCTCATCACTGTAGGCTGGTCCTGGAAGCAAGTGTTCCATCAAACTGCCAGTCTCCGCAACCTACTCAAACAAAGGAGTCTCCAAAAGAGGTGACCCACTCTCCTCATACTGATATGTATGTAAGGTCAACTGTTTGCATGTCATGTCTCTCGTCCTGGGTCTATGGATCCATATGTCCCTGGTGTGCATCCCTCACACACGGCTCCTCCATCATATAAGAAATGCCATTGATATCCTCATGTGTCGTGGCTATCATGGGTGTCTGAAAAGATGACAAATGTGTCACAGTCCTCATAGGAAGCTCATCATGTCTATGTGTTAACACGTGTGAATCCCCACTAGTGTCACCACTCTGTTGAAGTGGAAGGTCATCAACACTATGTGATATGACTGTTGAAGCACAAGTGTTATCATCCTGTCCATCCCACTATCCCTCCAATATGCAAGGGTCACTATCCTCCTCGAACTGCTCTAAATATGAATCTATGGTCGCATTCTCGTGCATCTCCTCATCCTCATTGTCATAGTGCACCTCAATAATGTGTTTCTTACCTTTACCCCTACATCTATGATATGGTTCCCAAGGCACCTTGCAACTGTAGCAAAGTTGCCTGCTCCTAATGGGTGTAGGAATGCTCTGTCCTTCCTTCCATCTACTAGCTAGTAGTGATGCTCTCTCTTCCATTTGTCTACATAGTGCTACAGTCTTTTGTGTGTCTGCTATCAACTCATGTAGGGCTAGCTCCCGTTCCTGTTTATCCTTTTCTCCCTATGGAAGACCCTTTAGGCTGGCAGGGGTCTAAGCTCTGGATGCATGCGCTAATCCCCACTGGCTGGGAGGATCAACGCTCTGATACCACTGTAATGTTCCCAAGCCAAGATGCCAAGAACATTGCGTTTTTCATGTGATTTTTAATCGTTTTCTGATTGTGGCATTTCGTCAAACACTTTGCAATCTTAAGTATCATGAGTTGCGCTAGGGTTTATGATGATGGTTGTTATGTGTGTTTGCAGCAATAATCAACATAAATATAGCAATGGAACATACCTCAACAAGATGCAAGATCAACAATACAAGAGATAACCCAAAAATACCTCAGATCTGATATTATTCATAATAGAAGAAGACCCTGATACAATGGATCTGCAGATCTGGTACAATATAGCTAAGAGCTAGTAGCAAAATGAAGATAACCCTCAAGCAAGATCAAGAAGAGAAGATACAATCCTCCAAAGGCCACATGGCTACAATAAATGAATAACAAGATGTGATCCCTACCTTCTGAAGTGCCAAACCCCAAACTGGATAAGTTACGCCCTGCTGAAAAGCTGAATACACCCAACAATTTGGCCCTGCTGCTAGAGGCCTCCAAACACTCTAAAAATGGTTGGAAGTGTAGATCGGGCCTGTTATCCCTGATATTAAGGAT
This sequence comes from Picea engelmannii, assembly GCA_009831015.1. Classification (NCBI taxonomy): domain Eukaryota; kingdom Viridiplantae; phylum Streptophyta; class Pinopsida; order Pinales; family Pinaceae; genus Picea; species Picea engelmannii. Next base: position 370,434 of record ML790384.1, on the reverse strand, counting down.
AACTAGGAGATCATGTCTCGAGGCCCACATGGTCCTAGACATGGAGTACCGAGAGCAGGAGCGACCTGAGCATGGTCCTGGAGGACCCACTTTTTCTTCTCAGCCAGATTTATCCTGCCAGCAGTACCAGCCTCCATCACTACCGGCTTGGGCTTGCATCAGAAAAGGTTCTTGCTCCATGAGGTAATCGGTCCAAGGTATCATGGTATGTGTCATATTTGATCATTATAACTTTCTTATG
>ML790384.1:332690-352888 GCA_009831015.1 Picea engelmannii | reverse complement strand
TTAAATGCTCCATTAAATACACTTTATTTAATTTCACTCACCCAACTTAAATAAAAACCCACTTGGTGCTTTAAGTTCCTAAGTCACTTTTCATTTTCTAATTTAAAGTTCACTTTACCACGTATAAAGTGACTTTATGAAAAGACCCACTTTTAAGTTGTGGACCACATCCCTAGGTAAAAGTTTAAAAACCCATAGGAACCACTTGTCCAAGGTACAAATCTTCATTAAACTTCAACATGAGGACTGATATATTTTGCTCCAGCACTCGATTTAAAGAGAGTATGAGGCATCCCACACCACACTAGCGCCCAAACTGTAAATAAACTCAGATTGAAGAAAATCCCTGCTGATAGGAGTGAGAGCTCGACCCCTACTGCTCAGGTATGCGCCCAGCATGCAAGGAAATGCTAGGCAAGAGGAACCCACAATTTTCTAAGAGAGAAATAGACCACCAAACTCAGAATTCGTCCCACTGGGAGGAGAGTTCGACCCACAGCTGTAAACTTGCACAAAATGCAAGGAATCTGCCTTCAAGGAAGAAAAACGACCCAGCTTGGATACCACTGTAATATTCTCACTAATATTTTTATTTTTGGCAAAATTTTGCTTGATCTATGACATAGTTCATTTGTCCAACACACTGAAATGGAAGCTCTAAATATGTTAAGGTTTAAGCTATTATTAGGTTTCTTTTCAATTCACTAGATAACCATAGCATAGATAGGATCACTGAGAAATACACAATCACAAGAGACACATCATTTATCCTGGGAAACCCTCATGGGGGAGAAAACCCAGCAAAAACTTCCTCAATATAGATAGCCAATACAATGCCAAGAGATAACTCAAACAATACAGAAAGTCCTCTCCCAAAAATGCGCCTCTCTCTCTCTTCCTTCTTCTCCAACTGCAGCTCCAAACTTGGGCTCTGATGAACAAGTGAGTGAGTGAACAAATGAGGCGCTGGCCTCTCTTATTTATACAATCTGGCAGGTGTTGAACTGAGGTGTCTTTTCACTAGCAGGGCCGACTTCTTATTTAGCATATTACAATTAGGGTTTGACCAATCCGCAAAAGGGGATTTGGTCATTTACAATACCCGACATGATCAATCCACAAAAGGGGATTGATCTAATGAATAATACATCAATAATAAATAGAATACTCTTTGCAGTTACAAATTACAATATTTCAACACTCCCCCTTAACAAGAAGGGTATTCTACAACGGCATTAGGCGAGAGAGAGGGCAGCATCTTGGAACACTGATTGGCGTATCTATAAATCATCAGAAGTTTTTTCTCATCATCGATATCATCATTCTCAACAGAGAGCTGGAATGGTATCATCATCTGCATCAACATGGATTAGTATAAAAACTAATACATCATCATCACAGCACGAGGCTGGCACATCATCATGGCAATTAAGCTGGCACATCACAGCACTAGGTTGGCAACACAACACTACTCCCCCTTTCGAGGGAGGTCCTTTCGGACTATACCAAGCTTATCTCAAAAGTGCTCAAACTTTACACGAGATAGAAGCTTGGTCAACACATCAGCGACCTGTTCATCCGTGCTAACATATTAGAGCTTTATGGCTCCTCTCTGCACCATGTCACGAATGTAGTGATATCGGATCTCTATGTATTTTAACTTGTCATGAAATACATGATTCTCTGTCATCTTTATGCAGCTCTAGTTATCACATAGGATCATGGTTGCTTCCATCTCTAGGTCGAATAAACCTGTCAACAACTTCTGAAGCCATATGGCTTCACAACTAGCAGAACACGCAGCAATGTATTATGCTTCCGTTGTGCTGAGAGCAATGCTTGATTGCTTCCTACTTTGCCATGAGATCATGGCTAACCCCAGACTGAAAAAACATCCTAAAGTGCTCTTCCAGTCAGAGACACTTCCAGCCCAATCTGAATCAGTGTACCCACTCAGTTTGAAGTCATGATCTCCATCGGATAGCGGGGATCGAACCAAAGAAATTAGAACAATTTCCAACAAATAAGCAATACTTACTTACTTATTCTCCCCGTACTTCAGTTTATGGCCTTCACTTTCATAGCCCTGTGCCCTGCATCCTCAAATTGGACCAAATGTGCATACCGTGCAAAGGCCTTCTACTTCGTACTTAGCTCGGCCTCCGGAGGAACAGTAAAAATGCCTTTGCTTGGCCTTGCTGAGACCTTGAACTCCTTGGTTCGAAAACTGAGACCACAATCCACTGTACCCTTAAGGTACCTCATCACATGTTTTGCAACAACTAGGTGAACATGTCTGGGTTCTACCAGAAACTAACTCAAGGTGTTCACAGCAAAACAAATATTTGGTCTGGTGTTCGTCAGATACATCAACGATCCAATGATCTGTCTATACAACGTAGCATCAATCAATTATGACGAAGTGTCGACCAGCAGCTTCAACTTGGTTTCCATGGGTGTAATCATGGACTTGCACTCCAACATATCAAAACTCTTCAGGATTTCAACTGCATACTTCCCTTGGTTAAGGAAGATCCTCTCTAGACTCTGCCATACCTCAAGACCTAAGAAATAGTGCATTAGGCCAAGGTCTTTCATCTCAAATTCTGCAGCGAGCTTCTTCTTGCATTCAGTGATGAGTTTTTCTTCTCCAGTCAAGAATAAGTCATCCACATACAGCAGCCATATAACTGGCTCATCATTCATAACCCTTGAAGTAGAGGTTAGAATCAGTTTTACTATTGGTGAAGCCCAAGCTCGTCAAAAAACTGTTTATCCTTCCATACCAAACTCTAGGAGCTTGCTTCAATCCATACAGAGTCTTCTTCAACTTAAAGACATGAGTCTTCCTATCTTCAACTTCAAATCCTTGAGGTTGTTCTATATACACTTCTTCTTCAATGACACCATTTAGGAAAGTTGTCTTTACGTCCATCTGGTGTAACTTCCACTTCATCTTAGCTGCAAGGGCTATCATGGTTCTGATCGAAGTGTATCTGGCTACAGGAGCAAATGTCTCTTCATAGTCAATGCCTTCCTTTTGAGAAAATCCACGAGCGACAAACCTTGCTTTGTACTTCTCAATACTTCCATCAGCAGCATGTTTTATTTTGAAAAGCCATTTGGAAGATACCACATCCTTGCTCTTTGGTCCGGGAACTATTTCCCATACATCATTCTTTATGATGGATTGGTATTCTTTTGTCATGGCATCTGCCCATTCTTTCTTCTGAATGGCTTCTTCAAAGCAGGTAGGCTCCTTCTCTAAGAGATCACACATCAAAGCCATATAATTGGAGAATGGCTTAGGTCTCTTCACTTGTCTCGCGGTTCCTTCGAGGACACCATACTTCTCTCCATCTTGAATAAGTTCCCTTGCCCAAGCTGGCTTTCTTTTGTGGGAGATCATCATCTAGGGAGGTTCTTGAAATTCTACTATGTCATGATTTTCTAGAATTTCCTCATCAGGGGGAGCTATGACTTCTCTCACTGGTTCTGTAACTCTGGGAGCCACAGGTTCCTCTTCATATACTTCTTCAAGCTGGCATCTTCTTGATTTGAGTGTTGCATCTTCATCAAAGGTCACATCCCTGTTGATCTCAATATGATGGTGACCTGGTATATAAACTCTGAAGGCCTTGGAGACCTCACAGTATCCAACAAATATTCCCTTCTTTCCTGAAGGGTCCAGCTTGTTTCTCTTTTCTTTTGGAATATGTACAAATACTGGGCAGCCAAATATTTTGGGATGGCTTACTTCTGGCTTCTATCCGGAGAACATCTCTTCCGGGGTCTTGAACCCAAGTGCACTATGGGACAATTGGTTTTGTACATATACTGTTGTTTTTGTTGCTTCTGCCAATAAGCACATTGGAAGATCTTGATCATGGATCATGGTCTTCACTGCTTCCATTATAGTTCTGTTCTTTCTTTCTGTTACACCATTTTGTTGAGGATTGTAAGGAGTGGTGAGCTCCCTCTTAATCCCGACATCTTTGCAATAGTTTACAAACTCTTTTGAGGTGTATTCTTCTCCATTATCTGACCTGAGTATCTTGATCTTTCTTTTAGAAAGATTCTCTATCAAGGCTTTGAATTCCTTAAATTTACTGAACACTTCATCTTTTGATTTCAAAAGGTAAACCCAGGTTTTACGAGAATAATCATCAATAAAAGATACATAGTATACATACCCATTGATGGAGGATGATGGCATTGGGCCACACACATCTGAGTGAATGATTTCTAAGACGACTCCTACTTTACTGTCTCTCTTCGGAAAAGGGTTCTTGATGTTCTTCCCTTGTGCACATCCATTGCACACACCTTCATGGTCAACCTTGAGTTCTGGTAGCCCTGTGACTGCCTTGCATACATATGGTAATGCCTTGTAGTTGATGTGGGCTAATCTTCTATGCCAAAGTTCAGATGGATTCTCAATGGCGTGGGTCATGACTGTTTCTGAGTGACCCTTTAGCTTATACAAGCCACCTTCTTCTTTTCCAATAACGATTGCTTCTTTCATGGTTTTTCCTTTATCCCACATGAGAACTTCTCCATCTATAAAGGCAACTCTGAAGCCTTTCTTTTCTAAAGCTGATATGGAGAGTAGGTTCTTTGTCAAACCTGGTACATAGAGTACATACTTCATCTTCATTGGAGTCACTGAATTAAGCTTGTAGTTTGATTCTCCTACTCCCTTGATAGGATATTGATAATCATCTCCAAGTGTAACTTTTTGAGAAAACTTCTTTTCTGAAAGGCAAGAGAGAATATCTCTTTGGCCTGTCATGTGCTTGGAAGCACCACTATCAATGAGCAAGTGTCCTCTCCAAGTGATACTAATCCTGAGAGGGCCGAGATTAAGACATAGTCTTCAATTCATTCTTTTATCATCTTCGTGGGTGGCTCTTCATATTCAACTGCATGGGCATGATGCTTCTTGTTTTTCCTCTTGTATTCTTCTCGTTTAGCTGGACAATGTCTTGCAATATGTCCCATCTTGTCACAATAATAGCATTGATAAGATGAGAAGTCTCTTTCTTTTCTTTGTCCTTTCTTCTGGAATCTCTTTGGTTGAGATTCTTTATGTATGAATTTGTTTTGGGATTGAGACTCTTTATGAGTTTCTTTCTAGAAGTAAGACTTCTTTCTTCCTCCTTTAGTGTGAGTGGCTAGGGCTTGATCTTCATCTCTTGATAGTAAAGATTCTCGGTTAGCTACTCTTGATTCTTCTTGAATACATTCTTCCCAAAGACTATCAAATTTTAGTTTCTCCATTCTGGCACAAATAGTTTGGATGAATGCATCCCAAGGTCTTGTGAGACCATTAAGGGTTGTCATTATGAGTTCGTCTTCGTCTATAGTATCTCTAATTGCTTCTAGTTGTTCTTTGAATTCTGATATTCTAGAGAAATATTCCTGGATCGTTTCTCCTTTCTGCATCCTTGTATTCTTGAGTTGAGTTCTTAGATTCATCTTCTGATTTATGTTCTTTCCTTCATATAATCTGGTTAGGGCATCAAACATTTATTTTGGAGTCTTCTTTGAAGACACTTGAGGAATCAAGTGATCTTTGATAGAATTTGCAATGATTCTTTTAGCGCTAATTGTGTCCTTTTGGTGCTTTGCTTTATCTGCAGCATCGACGGGTTCTGGTACCTCTTCTTTGACGAATCTTGCTAGGTCATTCTCTTCAAGAATGAGTCCAATCCTATACTTCCAGGCACGGAAGTTTTCCACACCTTCTAGCTTGTCAACAAGCTTAGTGCTTGCAGACATCTTTTACCTGGAGCTAGGAAAATGACCAAAAAAATGAAAATGCTCAAAATTGAATTCTGAACTTACCAGGAGGTGAGCTTGGCTGAGGCGAGTAGCCTGGTGTGGTTAGATTTCAAAAAATCCAACTTTTACCCCTTCAAACTTGATCAGCGGATTTCTAGACTGGTGCTTTTGGTTTTCTGGTACTTCTGGTTTTCTGGTACTTTTGTTACTCTGGTACTTCTGGTTTTCTGCTGCCTGGTGAAAACTAGGGTTTCACTTTCTGGGAGATCTAGCCACTGAAAAGGTGCGTTGATGATGCCAAAGTGTTCCTCGAGGAAGGGTGCACTTTTCTCGATGGCTTTGGGGCTGAAATTATTCTTCAATAAAAATCCCTAATTTGCATGTACGACAACAATGACGTTTTTCTTCTTCTTTTGAAAGATGCTCTCTTCAACTTAGCTCTGATACCATGTTAAGGTTTAAGTTATTATTAGGTTTCTTTTCAATTCACTAGATAACCATAGCATAGATAGGATCACTGAGAAATACACAATCACAAGAGACACATCATTTATCCTGGGAAACCCTCATGGGGGAGAAAACCCAGCAAAAACTTCATTAATATAGATAGCCAATACAATGCCAAGAGATAACTCAAACAATATAGAAAGTCCTCTCCCAAGAATGCGCCTCTCTCTCTCTTCCTTCTTCTCCAACTGCAGCTCCAAACTTGCGCGTTGATGAACAAGTGAGTGAGTGAACAAATGAGGCGTTGGCCTCTCTTATTTATACAATCTGGCAGGTGTTGAACTGAGGTGTCTTTTCACTGGCAGGGCCAACTTCTCATTCTGGGTGGTTATAACCACTTTAATATATATTGGGGGCCGACTTCTTATTTAGCATATTACAATTAGGGTTTGACCAATCCGCAAAAGGGGATTTGGTCATTTACAATACCCGACATGATCAATCCACAAAAGGGGATTGATCTAATGAATATTACATCAATAATAAATAGAATACTCTTTGCAGTTACAATATTTCAACAAAATATTCATTGTATTAATATCCATAACAGCAAATACATCCTAGCTCCAACACATAAAACAATGACAGAAATTGCAAGAACCTGATATATTCGATGTGTTGACTTAACAGAGCTGATATGTATATATTTTGAAGTTGAAATCTAGAGCAGCGACCTCCACAAAAGATAACAAGCATGTAGATGGAGTGGCTTGGTCCAAAAATTATATGCAACAACTTCAGGGAATGAGGAGTATGTTGTAGATTACAGCTCCCTTATTCTCTGGCCCCAAACAGCAATAAATCGTCCTCCACACAGCAGCTAACACACCCACCAATACAGAGATTTATCCACAAGGAATTCTGCCCAGAAATGAACTCGCCCCACTGCAGGAAAAGGGAAATGAAGTCAGCCCTCTAATAAACTCGACCCATAGTAGATATTAGCAGTGAGAACGACCTTCCCACACTCTGCAAAACTCAGCCAACAAGGGATATTTCGACCCACCAGTTAATAGAGTCGACCCTCAACAAGAAAACTTTGACCAATTCAAAGAAAACTCTACCCCTTTGGTAAAACTCAGCCTCTTTCTGTCTAACTCGTCCCCAACTAGAAAGAACTCGCCTTAGAAAGAAAGAACGCAGCCTGTTGTTGTCCTAATACACACTTGCAAACGTGAGCAAAGTCCAACTCACTTAGAGTGTCCTTGGAGGCACAATGCCTAGGTTCACAGTCCACATTGTCACCTTGACTGGAACCTCTTCCTTCTAGGCTTACTCCTAGGGAAGCCAAGGGGGGTAGACCCTAATTACTAGATGTGATCTAACATTTATGTTCTAGGAGTTGGTTTTAATTTGTTAAAGGTTAAGGGGAGAACTAATCTATGATGCTAAGGCAGCAAATGCAAAGTGCAAGATTTTCAATGACAAGCAAACCCTTCCCTAAGTCAACTAAGACTAGTGCCTAAAGGTTAAGCAAGGGGTCAACTATGTTTGGGGTGTTGAATTACAAGATATTACAAGTATAAGATTGCAACTATTCCACAACAAGAAGATACAAGTACTTACAATAATAAACAAGAAATGTTACAACAATTATACAAGAGATACACAAGATACAAATAGACAAGATTAAAAAAGTCCAAAGTGTGAGAGTTAAGAAATATTCAACGTTAAGATCAATCACATAAGGCCAAGCATGCCCCAATAGCACTTACTCTATTGGACTACTTTTCAATGGCAATCACTAAAGCACTCAAGACTCAACAAGATGATGCCTCCCCAAATGGGATGCGCAACTTCTTCTTCAATCACGATTCACACCACAAAGAGCATGAATTGAAAGATATAAACACTAGGAAAATCAATGCTCAAGAAATATAACACTTAGATATTTCAAACCACAAGATTGCATAATAGATTGAGAAATGTAAATGTGCTTGCAAAATAGACTTCTAAACAACCATCAAAAGATATGCCAAAGTAAAGATCGTCTAGGAGACTAAGTGGTTAGGAGTTGTTTAAAGATTTGATAAATTTTATTTGCCCTCCCCCTAACTAAGTGTTAAACCTTAATCCTCCTCCTCCTCCTCCTATTTCCAAACAACTGTCGGATGCTCAAGATAGTAAGGCAATGAGGCCCACCCTAGCTTTCACGGTCAGCTCTAAAGTAAGAGTACTTCCCGGAGAGGACACACACCTGGTGTGCCACGAGACAGTCCCCTGCCACTACCCTCCGTTGTTTTCCTCAAACCCATTTTAGATGGTGAAGATGGTGGAATTAGGTTGTCCTAGTTGGTCTAAAATGTTATTATGACTTATGGATAAGTCTTAAGATGTGTTATGAGTGTTTTAGATGAATTTTAGGTGCCCAAAAATAATGATTTATCCCCAAAACTAAAACTTAAAGTGACTGCTGTGAATGTGTTATAACTTATGAAATTGCAGCATGTAAACACATATGAACTTGCAAATAGAAGCTCAAAAATATAGAGACATTCACGTCATCGTTTGATAGCCCATAACATGTGTTAAGTATATGAAAAGATGTGCTATGAAGAAGGCAAGAACAGCTTGCCAAATGGAATAACACTTTGAAATTTTGACCAATCAATAACATAAACTATTCCATGAAGAAAGCAAGCTAAAGATTTAAATAATTGTTGAAAATAGAATCAACCATACACCATTCACTTGCCAAATAAGATGAGAACTTGAGACACAATAAACTTGCACAAAATAAAAGATTGTTTTAAGATATCTACTTGACCATGTGTGTATTATGCATTGAGATATAAGAGACTTAAAGCAAGTAAAAGAGTTGTGTCTCAAAGGCTTAGGCTACGATTTAGTGAATGTATGACAAAAACTATAAAAGATTGCAAATCATTTAACCATTAGCACATTATCATCACATCACTAATCTAGCCATACGATATTGGGGGTTACTCTCCCAAGGTGTAGGCAATTAAATCTTAAGCAAAACTTGAAAAAGGAAAACCACTCACAATGGCACAAGGTGGAGGTCAAGCCTACCAATATTGTGCCAAAGAGGGATGTAAAAGAAAAGATAACAATTATTAAACTATGCTAGCCACACAACCTTGTCTTAATGACAAGTGGGGCAAGAAATAAAGAATGTTTCAAGAAACTCTATCTTCTAGCCCAACGATTTTGAGGGGTTGACTTAGCCAATCACTCTCCCAAGGTGTAGGCAACAATAACTTGCTGAAATGAAATACAAGAGTGCAAAAGAATACAAGAGAATGCAAGCCTCAAGGGAACTTCCCGGGGGCTTGCTACAATGCTAGAAAAGATGAGAAAGAGAAGGGGAAAGTTACCCAACTAGTGTGGAAGCTTTTGAAGTGTTGTATGAATGGATTTGAGCAGCATATCCCCTTGTTTCTGGTAAGAACCTGCAAAAACCAACAAGCAAATGCTTGCTGGAAATGCTACACAACACAACAAAGTTAAGAAAAATTTCTAGTTTTTACGTAGAAATTTTTCACATAAAATCTCCAAATGAAAGTATAGTTTATGTGACCTATCTAAGATGATTAGTTTACTGAAATATGAATGAAGAATAAACAGAAAATTCAGATTACAAAACTTGGAGTTTGAAAAGGCTTTGAGGGAAGATTCGTTCTTGAGGCTTTCTCGACAATCCCTTGAAGTGAACCTGCAAAACTCAAGGCAAAACGTGAAGCATGGAAGTAGATAATATGTATGAATAGACTAACAGCATGAAATACTTCAAATGATTAGTTATCCAACCTATATAAACCAACAAGAATACTCTTTGTTAATCTACCCTAGCAAAACTACTTTGTCAAAGATCTACTCAATGCTACACAAGAAACTTAAACATCACAATATCACCTCATATGTAAGAATCCAACCAGAATACCCTTGGTGTTTCCAAAATCCTCCAAAGCTTTATTAATCAAATGGGAGAGTGTTGCAGCAACAAGTTGATCCAAGACTCTCAAGAGCAAATGAGATGGAAGTAAGAGGCAAAGAGCAAGAGAGATGGGGCGAAATTTCAGTAGCATAACCTTAGCTCAAAGAATGGTCATGAAATGAGAGGAAGAGGGCTCTATTTATAGCTCAAGAGGCAAGGTGAACCCTCTTAGATGGATGACAAGTGTTGCAAACCCAAGCAAAGGAGGGAATCTCTAGAAGAGGGGCGCAACTTTAGGGTTTGGGGCATGGATAGATGAGTTGGAATGTGAGGTGGAGGGTGTGGGAACAAGAATAGGTGAGGTGGTAGGCTATAGGAGGGGTGCACTACACATGGGAGGGGCCCACACAACAAATAAATGGATTTTCTAAAGTTTTATGGTGAAGGGGGGCGCAAATACCCCTAGGGGGCGTGGGTAAATGGGTGAGTGAGTGTGCAAGGGGGTGAGTGAAGGTTAGGAGGTGGGTTGGGTAGGTTAGGAATCATCCCTCTTGCCTTTACACATCTTAACATTTAACCCATTAACTCAAATTTACAAAAAATGACATTTCGGCAATGTCATACTTAGCAATTAAAATTGTTGTTTTAACTGACTGACACTCTGGGTGGACAAATGCCTAGCAAAACTTGTCTTACTGAGCTGAAACTTGCCCAAGGGTGTAGGGGGTGCCTTTCCATTTCTTTTGAGCACAAATACCCCTATCAAAAACCCAAAGGCCTAGTTTTTACAATAATTGCTCAAAAACAATTAATTAAATAAATAATTAAAATCCCAACCTTAGGAAAATTAATTAAATTTAATTAATTAAAAAAAACCTATCTAGACTCTACAAAATTCCGCGAAACTTTCTATGATGTCTTGAATGGTCATTTACATCATTCCTAAACAATAGCTACCAGAGGATGAGACCATTAGAATGTCGTTCACCACTTTGGAGGAATTATAGCAGGTGTGAGGGAAAAACTCGAGGGAAATCAACCAGGCTGAAAAGCCCAATTGATAACCTGGGGATAAAAAACCCTCGGTGAAAAGAACTCTCCCAATGAAAACATCCCAAGGTACCTGACCTAACTATGATCCATGCAGACCTATTACATTATTAACCCACGCAGGGGTGCGGAAATTTCGTTTACAAAACTTTGTGCTGGAGGCATAAATTGCCCAATAGAACCAAACTATCTTCGACATATTTGCATCTGATGATGCATATCTTCATGGCACATGGAGTTGACCCCCTAGTTGAATAGGCGGTCAACACAGCCCACAGGAATAACTCGTCCCCACTCCACAGAAATACGGCCATCATTTAGAGAAACTCGCCCTGTCTTATTAAATCAACCTCAAGCTACGAGGATATGACCCAGCAATCAAGGATTTATCCTCTTCAAGTCTGATTCGTCCTCCAAAAGCCAAACACTGAAACACAACCACCACAAACAAGTAATCGACCCCTACACAACAAAAGAACTCGGCTCCTTGTAAACTTCACAATTGTCAAAGATCATGCTCTGATATCACTGTAATATCCCACGAATAATAAACTAGGGTTTCTGAATAAAATATAAATTTTATTGCATTAACTTGGTTGCAAACCCTTGTAATTTAGTCAAACACATTTCATACGCACCAAATACACATAAAATGGGAGAGATAACATGGGCATTTTATTATTATGAAAACTCTGAACACAACCATATAAATCAAAAATGGCTGCTAGGGCAGCTACAATACACTAATAACAACATAAAATCGTAACCTAGAACAATGCCACAAACTCTCCAATAGAATGTTGAAGATGAAACTAGAACTAAAGCTCCAATGAAGACCCTGGTTGGATCTTCCTCCTTGTCTAACTAGGGTGGATGGTTTCACCATCGAAGCCAAACTCCCATAAGAGGGTTTTGCCAAAACCCTAACGAAAACCTGACTCACCAAGCACTCCACAAGCAAATGATCAAATCCAATCTCCCCAAATGACTTGCTCTACTCTCCTTTTAAAGGCTCCAATGTTGAAGATGAAACTAGAACTGAAGCTCCAATGAAGACCCTGGTTGGATCTTCCTCCTTGTCTAACTAAGGTGGATGGTCTAACCACCGAAGCCAAACTCCCACGAGAGGGTTTTGCCAAAACCCTAACGAAAACCTGACACACCAAGCACTCCACAAGAAAATGATCAAATCCAATCTCCCCAAATGACTTGCTCTCCTCTCCTTTTAAAGGCTCCATGGATCTTTCTAGAGAGATCTGACCCAACCTTCTCAAAGCTTCTAGAAGAGCACTTTATTTGATAAAGTGACTTTATAAGGTTATTTTGATTAAGTGATTTAAAATTAAATGATAATTAATTAAATACTAGTTGCCAAATTTAACTTTAGGAAACATAATGCAATAATTAATTAAATATTTAATTTTGCCAAAAAGGAGACATTACATAGGGTGATTACCTACCATAATCCTTGACTTGTACCGCATGAAGCAAGACCCATGTGCCTTCTAGAAGCTAGCTGGTGTGGTGGATGCGCTAACAATGGATCCAAATTGTGGTGATACAGCGGGCTTTCATATGTGCAAGTGGACACTGCTAGTCATGTGGTCTCTTGGCACTCCATATCTTCAACCTGGGGGCCTCGAGACATCATCTCCTTAGTTATCCCACAAAATGGGGATAACAATCTCTATTCCAAAAAAAAAACTCAAGAATACAACTACATATATTCTTGGGACAAGTGTGTCATACACTTTGCAATCCTATGGTGGAGGAGGGAATAAAGACAGAGTTTAGCAGGGAATAACTAGTAAGTAGTGGCAAGGAATAAATGCAAATCACTAGTAAGCAATGAATGTTAAGCAATAACACTGGGCCAATTAATTGTTGGTGGTTTCCAACATGTATAATTGGAAAACCATAAATGGTTTATGGTTTCTGTTATGCCTATTTATTGAGTTTTTTTTTTTTTTACTTGGAAAGAGGCTAGGAAAAACCATCGAGCACTTCCCCTCATTTCGAGGATGGTACCCGAGGTAAACCAGATTTTGTAGAAAGTCTAGGCTTTTTCGATAGCTTGCTCATTTAAGAGCTCAACATGTCACTTGCGGGAATTGAACCTGGGTGGGGGGAAAACACCCGTCAACACAAACCACTCGAGCTAAACCCAATTGACATGCTTATTTATTGAGTTATAGGGTTGGTGTGAATTTTAACTCGCTGGTACGCTGCCAAAATTCCTTTGAAATTCTTATGTTACTGCTCAACACTCTTGTTGAAAGTACAAAGACTATAATCTATTGTAACCATTTAGTTGTTGAATAATACATTGATTTTGCTTCAGAGTGTGGGTTTTTTTCTCTCAAAAGAGTTTTCCTTAGGAAATCATTGTCTAATGGTTGTAGGGTTTTTCTCTCGGAAGAGTTTTCCTTAGGAAATAATTGTTTAATGGTTGTATGTTTTTGTGTTGTTTATTATTATAACTGTGTTTTTTTGTTTTTGTTTTTACATTTTTCTCTCATTGACTAGTGTAGGAAGTGTATTTTGCACCTCTTCTTCCTTTCATTTGGTGTCAAAGACTAATCACCTCAAATCCAAGGTGTTAGGGATAAGGTTTTTTTGATCTAATATTGGTTTGAGTGGGAGCTTCCATAGAAGAAAATCTTGTTGCAAGGAAATGGCGATCACGTCTAGATTAGAACTAGAGAAGTTTCATGGCACTAAATTTGAGTTGTGGAAGTTCAATATGGAGGATCTTCTCGAAAATTAAGATCTATGGGTTGCAATATCTTAAACCAAACCCACTTGTATGAAAGATGAAGAGTGGGTGGTGTTGGAGAGAAAGGAAAGAACCCTTATTAGGCTCTATTTGGCCGATTCAGTATTATTGAACGTTTCTAAAGAAAAAACCACAACAACTCTCTAGAAGAAGGTAGGGGATCTGTATCAGGCTAAATCCTTGGTTAATAAAAAATTTCTACGAAAAAAGTTGTTTTCCTTGAGAATGGGTCATGGTGATTTTGTAGTGAAACACCTAGATGCATTTAATACTATTGTGACCCAGTGGATCTTAGTTGGAGTGAAGATGGATGAGGAAGATCAATGTATGACCCTTTTGTGTTCTTTTCTAGATCCATGGAACAAACTGGTAAAGTCCATTGGAAGCACTATAAAAACATTGTTGCTTGATGAGGTCGTGGCAACTTTACTCTCAAAGGAGGTGAGGAAAAAAGCTTTTGAATCCACAAATGAGGCCTTGGCTATTTGTGGAGATCTAAGGAGAAAAGAAAGAAGAGAAAAAATGGTAGATCCAAATATCGTGGGAGACATAAGTCTCTTGGAAAGTCCAAGGAAAAATGTTGGAACTGCAAAAAAGTTGGGCATTTCAAAAAAGACTGCAAAGAAGAGAAAAAAAAGAATGGAAAAAAATGATTCTAATAAATCTTCTCAAGGGGATGGTTGAGATGTCTTTGTTGCATCTTTGGCAACCCATGTAGGCCAGAGTGCATGGTTGATAGACTCTAGAGCTTCCTTCCATATGACTTCCCAATGGCACTAGTTTTTAGTGTATGAGAAATATGACGGTGGGATGGTATACCTTGGTGATGACTCTCCTCTCAACATAGTTGGTCGTGGTAGAGTCTTGATCATATTTCTTGATGGGAGAGTAAAGAGGATCAATGGAGTTTTGCATAATCCAGGTCTAGCACAAAACCTACTATCAGTAAGCACACTTAATGATGTGGGTGTGCGGTGTAATGTTCCCAAGCCAAGATGCAAGGAACATCACGGTTTTGGGTGTCTTTAAAACTTTTATGGTTATGGCATTTCGTCAAACACTTTGTTGATCTACTTGTTTAGATGTGTTTACTTGCAGGATGGCCTCTTGATTTTGGCCTTAGGGTTTTAGTTGATGATTTATATATGTATTGCAGCAATAAACAAGAAGATGCAATCATGGAACATACCTCAACCATATGCAATATGATAGACAAGCCAAAACATCTCAAATCTACTTTTATTCATAAATAGAATAACCTGCTACAATGAGAAGGTCAATCTGGAATGCTCAACAGATGGCTCCAAAAAATAAGATAGAAGCTACTACAAAATGCTCCAATAGAATATACTATAAACCTCCGAAGGCCAAATACTCACTGAAGACCAATGCAAGAGTAGATCTGGGCTGTAAGAAATGCTAACCCCCAAGCTAGAAGATGCCACGCCCTGCTGAAACCCTGAAGACCCTCAATAATTCAGCCCTACTGACAAAGACCTCCAAATGCTATGCTGAAGATGTCGAACTGTAGATCAGGATGAGTAGAATCCCCTCCTGAAATCTCAAACCGAAATACCAAGGGAAACTCCTCCAAATGTTGAATTCTCCAATGCAGCTACACTCTCCTAAAACAGTGAAACCCTATAATTTTGGCCCTGATGAAGGAGACCTCCAAATGCTATGCTGAAGATGTCGAACTATAGATCGGGATGAGTAGAATTCCCTTCTGAAATCTCAAATCGAAATACCAAGGGAAACTCCTTCAAATGTTGAATCCTCCAATGGAGTTGCGCCCTACTAAAACTGCCAAACCCTAGAATTTCGGCCCTGGTGAAGGAGGCCTCCAAATGCCCTGAAACTTGCTAGAAAGATAGATCGGGACATTGCAAGTCACTAGGTGAAGTCTCAGGGTCAAATCTGATGTATAACCTCCTCAAACAGAATAAATTTGAATCTCAAAATTGCCCTCCTTCTCTCCAATTTGTCCAATGCATCCAATAACCCAAATGGCCCATGAAACTCCTCCGGAATGCACTAGATCTAATAGCCAAGACCCTGCAATGAAAACCCAAGTGCTAGAATCTGTCGAAGCCCTTCCAATCCCTTGGAACGAGCTTACCTCAAAGAATGGTGTGCCCCCCTTGCTAGAAACCCCCAATGGTGCGCCCCCCCTTCTCTTCCTATGTCTGTGGTTGGTGTAAAACCCTCCTGCACTGATGTAGATCCGAACTAGAATGGTGTGGAGGAGTATTGCATCCCCGAGACAAAGCTTGGGACAATCTAGGTGGAATCTTTCACCACTGAATCGTCCTCTAAGGTTTGTTAAGTCAAAACCCTCAAAACCCCCAAGAGATGGGCCCTCTAGCTAGAAGCCAGATATCAAAATGATAGACATACATGAATGAATGAGTAGAGGCCCTTGCCTTTCCTTTATACTTTTTGCTCACCTTGTCCCTCCAAAGTGACTTTCATTTTATTAATATTTAATTAATTAATTAAATCACTTTAAGTAATTAATTAACCTTTTTACCTTTGAAAAACACCTTATCTCTCCTTGTGGCTTCCCTGGCCACTGAAAGTCACTTCTCGTCATCCTATCCTATAGTGTTGTTCCTCCCGATTCCAATGAGCTATTACACTGAGAGGTTCCTCCAAGTATAGTGCCCAAAATGACCTCTTCAGTGAATTTAATTGACTTATAGCCAAAAATACTCAAAACCCTGGAAATCGTCGGAATGCCACAGAACCAAAGCCAATCTGTGCGAAATGGCTCATAATGATGAAATAGGACGAGTAATGCAAGTTGGACCCCACAATGCCTCTCAATAACCCATGTACTCACTATAACATCCATCTGGCTACTCTGTTCATCATAAACCTCTGCACTATGATGATGTCCCAAAGTGGGGACATTACAGTCCTCCCTGCTAGAAAATTGCTTGTCCTCAAGCAATAACCAAATCCCCTCAAATAAAATACCAGGATCCCATGTCCACCAGTGGAATACACAGTAGAACCCATCCAAAGATGAACACTCATATACTCTGCCCCATGGGTCCCATGTCAAGTCATGAACTGCTAGCCCCTGGGAAGCATAACCCTGAAATATACCAACTCCAGGAGTCTCCTGCATATGACACATGGCATCATCTCGGAATGAATCCATCCTCCAAGT
The DNA here is from genome assembly GCA_009831015.1 of Picea engelmannii. NCBI lineage: Eukaryota > Viridiplantae > Streptophyta > Pinopsida > Pinales > Pinaceae > Picea > Picea engelmannii. The sequence continues at coordinate 335,698 of ML790384.1, read as the reverse complement.
CTCTACCAAGATCCATACGACCTCCTTCAACTGCACATGCTGATGCCAAAATGAGGTGTTGCAAGACCTCTACGAGACACCCGCAAGCGATACGCTCCTCTCAACACTGAAGCTCAATGGAAAGTTAGAACAACTTCCCCCTGCAAAGGTCCACTCGCCTCTGTCAGTCAGTGAAATGCCCAACCCTGCAATCCCTAGGTCCACGCAAATCTCTGTCGAAGATCACCATGTTGGCCCTGCACTACTCTGACCACGACTGTCTGCCCCCTGCATACATACTGGACCCTCCTCTCCTATATCCTCGAGCTGAAATACCTGTGACCACCGGACCTGCTGTCCAGAAACTGTATCTGTAAAGACACCTCTGTAGAAGAAGTACATGTCCAACCATCTCCATGCCCGATCATAATGATCAAGATAGAGAAACTGCCTCGCTCCATAGGGCCAGTCCCTTCAGGCCCACTCCAAACCAACCCAACGTGGAGTATGTGGCTCTCTAGTGAAACCTGGGTCATCAGGTAGTGGAACATCCTGCTAACAAAATGAACTCCCGAATCCCATGGCAAACTTGGAAGTTTATCACTTCCAGTCTCCGTTGGCTGCTCCTGTGTCAGACTGATCACTGTCGGAAGTCCCCCATGCTCATCATCATGAGTATCTGTATCTGTGTCAACCTCTTAGTTGTCTGCTATCATCTAGCCTATGATGCTCATCATCACACACAAAGCCTCAACTGTCTGCCCATCACGGCCCACCTTTGTCCTGCTGTATGCCGTAAAGGCACTCATGTCTGGTGGTTTCGGCCTAACCACTCTCCATGTCTCATCTCCCATGCAATTGTTGATACTGCGAAGGTTATCTCTCATAGCTATGGGCTGCTGCAAAGGAGAGGCATCTACATGCTCCCCGAAGTGTGTCTCCTTCCTGCACATCAATACACCCCTCTGGATCTCACTATAAACCTCTGCATGTCTCTATGAGTCATCACTCACCACTGTATGCTCCTGCATACTGAGGTAGTCCCCTGTATACCCCTGCAACATCATGGATCCTGGGTGTACTACTAAATCAACCTCTACATGAAGGTCAATCCCTCTCAGGGCACAAATGGAAGTATCATCAAAACTGCCCCTGGCTCTGGAGCCCCCATGTGTAGGTGAGTGCCTGACTGTCTCAAAGATCCTCTCATGCGCCCCCGAACCATAACTCTCCATACTCATCAGTGATCCTATGCACACCTCAGGCTCCTCCATCAACTGGTACTCCTCTGCCAGACCACCAACATCCTCCAGTGATGTGACTGAATGATGTATCTGGGTGTCCACCAAGATAAGTGAAGTGGATCTTTGATGAATCTCCTCAAGGAGCTCCTCTGATCTGGACTCTGATTCTTGAAGGGTTGTCTGTGTGCCTCTCAAGAATCCTCGAGTGCTCTCCAATTCCCGAGTAAGTCGATCTACCTCCAACTCCTGCTCCCTCAAGGCTTTGTGATACATCTCGCCAATCCCCAGTAGGTAGTCCCTGTCTGTCAACAACTGCTGGAAGTCAGACCTCATCACAGACATTCTCTCTAAGAGAGTATGAAAGTCATCTATGGAAAATGCCTCATCTGAACTATCATGTGCCATTGATGCCCCCCAGCAACAATCCGCCATCAATGCATGCATGTCATCAATGCGCCCGGTGACTACCATGATCACATCCTCACTGACTCTCAGTTGTCCTGTCAAGTAGTGTGACTCCTGATCATAGTCATGCTGAGGTGCCACCTCATATCCCTCACTGCTAGTGTCAGTGCTGCTAGTGTCAACTCTGGAATCCCCAAAAACACCCTCTGCATAAGATAACGTGTTGAACTGCCCACTGTTTATTGAGTTGTTGGGTCCTCCTGTATGCCACTGCACCCCATCACTAGGTGCTATCTCCCTCTGAATCACACTGTATCCTATGTGAGCAGTTGTATCCTCCTGTGCACTCACCCTGCTACTATCATTTGCGCCTGGATCCCATGTAGATGTGTCCAGACACGTGCTATGGTCGTCCTGACCAATAAAGAGTGCATCCTCATCAGTGTAGGCCGATCCTGGAAGTAAGTGCTCCATCAACCTGTCAGCGTCCACAACCTGCTCAACTAATGGAGTCTCCAAAAAATGTGACTCGATCTCCTCATGTTGATCTGTATGTGTAAGGTCAATTGTCTGTACGTCATGTATCTCCTCCTAGATCGGTGGATCTACATCTCTGTTGAGTGCATCCCTCACACAAGGCTCCTCAATCATATCTGACATGCCACTGATATCCTCCTGTGACGTGGCTATCATGGATGTCTGAAAAGACGACAGATGTGTCACGGCCACCATAGGAGGTTGGTCATCTATAAGTGCTAACACGTGTGAGTCCTCACTAGTGCCACCACTCTGTTGGGGTGTAAGGTCATCAACACCATGTGATATGTCTGCTTAAGTACTGGTGCTATCATCCTGTCCACCCGACTGCCTATCTACTATACAAGGGTCACTATACTCCTCAAGCATGCTAAAATCATCATCCTCTGTGCAAGAGTCACTATCACTAGTCCCTGTGCAAGAGTCACTCTCATCATCGGACTCCTCTAGATAAACATCAATCGATCCATCCCAAGGCTGTTGGGAACGCAGAGCAAGAAGCACAGATTTTCAAAAATCTCCAGGAGCGGGAGCGTTTTGGGAGCGTTTTTTATATAATACATAAAAATATATATTTTGATGCATATATATATATAGATAACATGCAGAATGTTGAATCAATTGCAAAAAACATGAAAGCATAGATATAAGATCATTTAACTAATTGATTAGTGATGAATCGATGATCATTAAAGCATCTACCATTTAGTACATACTACATACTACACATATAACATCAATCATAAACATATGTGGGACTCAACATTAAAGCATCATAACATCAATCATTAACTTCAAAGGTAAATTGTCATATGATGTTCTTAAGTTCATAACTTCATAACT
>ML790384.1:295004-312372 GCA_009831015.1 Picea engelmannii | reverse complement strand
ATCAAAAGATGAAGTGTTCAGTAAATTCAAGGAATTCAAAGCCTTGATAGAGAATCTTTCCGAAAGAAAGATCAAGATACTCAGGTCAGATAATGGAGGAGAATACACCTCAAAAGAGTTTGTGAACTTCTGCAAAGATGTTGAGATCAAGAGGGAGCTCACCACTCCTTACAATCCTCAACAAAACGGTGTAGCAGAAAGAAAGAACAGAACGATAATGGAAGCAGTGAAGACCATGATCCATGATCAAGATCTTCCTATGTGCGTATGGGCAAAAGCAGCAATGACAGTCGTATATGTGCAAAACCAGTTGTCCCATAGTGCACTTGGGTTCAAGACCCCTGAAGAGATGTTCACCAGAAAGAAGCCAGAGGTAAGCCATCTCGAGATATTTGGCTGCCCAGTATTTATACATATTCCGAAAGAGGAGAAACAAGTTGGAACCCTCAGGAAAGAAGGGAATATTTGTGGGATACTGTGAGGTCTCCAAGGCCTTCAAGATTTATATACCAGGTCACCATCACATTGAGATCAGCAAGGATGTGACCTTTGATGAAGATGTAGCGCTCAAGAAATCGAGAAGATGTCAGCTTGAAGAAGTATATGAAGAGGAACCTGTAGCTCCCAGAGTTGCAGAATCAGTGAGGGAGGTTCCCAGAGCTACAGAACCAGTGAGGGAAGTCGTAACTTCCCCTGATGAGGAAATTCTAGAAGATCATGACATAGTAGAATTTTAAGAACCTCCTCAGATGACGATCTCCCATAAGAGAAAGCCAGCTTGGGCTAGAGAGCTTATTCAAGATGGAGAGAAGTATGGTGTTCCCGAAGGAACCACGAGGCAGGTGAAGAGACCTAAGCCATTCTCCAACTATATGGCTTTGATGTGTGATCTCCTAGAAAATGAGCCTACTTGCTTTGAAGAAGCCATTCAGAAGAAAGAATGGGCAGATGCCATGACAGAAGAATACCAATCCATAATAAAGAATGATGTATGGGAAATAGTTCCCATACCAAAGAGCAAGGATGTGGTATCTTCCAAATGGCTCTTCAAAATAAAACATGTTGTTGATGGAAGTATTGAGAAGTATAAAGCAAGATTTGTCGCTCGTGGCTTTTCTCAAAAGAAAGGCATTGACTATGAAGAGACATTCGCTCCTGTCGCCAGATACACTTCGATCAGAACCATCATAGCCCTTGCAGCTAAAATGAAGTGGAAGTTGCACCAGATGGACGTAAAGACAACTTTCCTAAATGGTGTCATTGAAGAAGAAGTGTATATAAAGCAACCTCAACGATTTGAAGTTGAAGACAGGAAGACTCATGTCTGCAAGTTGAAGAAGGCTCTGTATGGATTGAAGCAAGCTCCTAGAGCTTGGTATGGCAGGATAGACAGTTTTTTGACGAGCTTGGGCTTTACCAAGACTAAAGCAGATTCTAACCTCTACTTCAAGGTTATGAACGATGAGACGGTGATATTGTTGTTGTATGTGGATGACTTATTCTTAACTGGAGAAGAAAATCTCATCACCGAATGTAAGAAGAAGCTCACTTTAGAATTTGAGATGAAAGAGCTTGGTGTAATGCATTATTTCTTAGGTCTTGAGGTATGGCAGAGTCCAAAGGGAATCTTCCTTAACCAAGGGAAGTATGCAGTCGAAATCTTGAAGAGATTCGACATGTTGAAGTGCAAGTCCATGAATACACCCATGGAAACGAAGCTGAAGCTACTGGTCGACACTTCGTCAGAATTGATTGATGCCACACTGTATAGATAGATCATTGGATCGCTAATGTACCTGACGAATACCAGACCAGACATTTGTTTTGCCATGAACACTTTGAGTCAGTTTCTAGTAGAACCCAGACCACTTCACCTAGTTGCTGCAAAACATGTGATGAGGTAACTTAAGGGTACATTAGATTGTGGTCTCAGCTATGACGGAGATCATGATTTCACACTGAGTGGGTACACTGATTCAGATTGGGTTGGAAGTGTCTCTGACAGGAAGAGCACTTCAGGATGTTGTTTCAGTTTGGGATCAGCGATGATCTCATGGCAGAGTAAGAAGCAATCCAACATTGCTCTCAGTACAGCGGAAGCAGAATACATTGTTGCATGTTCTGCCAGCTGCGAAGCTATATGGCTTTGTAAGTTATTGACTGGTCTATTTGACCTAGATGGAAGCAACCACGATCCTATGTGACAACCAAAGCTGCATAAAAAAGACAGAGAATCCTGTATTTCATGACAAGTCGAAGCACATAGAGATCCGATACCATTACATCCGTGACATGGTGCAGAGAGGAGCCATAAAGCTCCAATATGTTAGCACGGATGAACAAGTTGTCGATGTGTTGACCAAGCCTCTATCTCGTGTAAAGTTTGCGCACTTTCGAGATAAGATTGGTATAGTCCGAAAGGACCTCCCTCGAAAGGGGGAGTAGTTGTTGTGTTGAGATATATCTAGTACTGTGCTTCCAGCTTAATCGTTGTGACGTAAAGCCAATCTAGTTGTTGTGTTCAGATATGCCTAGTACTGTGCTTCCAGCTTAATCCTTGTGACGTAAAACCAGTCTAGTTGTTGTGTTGAGATATGCCTAGCATTGTGCTTCCAGCTTAATTGTTGTGACAAAAAGCAAGCCGAGTATTGTGCTTCTAGCTTAATTGTTGTGACGAAAAGCAAGCCGAGTATTGTGCTTTCAGCTTAATTGTTGTGACGAAAAGCAAGCCGAGTATTGTGCTTCCAACTTAACTGCTGTGACAAAAAGCAAGTCGAGTATTGTGCTTCCAGCTTAATTGTTGTGACGTAAAGCCAGCCTAGTACTATGCTTCCAGCTTAATGGCCGTGACGTAAAGCCAGTCTAGTATTGTGATTCCATCTTAATTGTTGTGTAGTGTGCCAGCCTCGTGTTGTGATGATGAGCCAGCCTCGTGCTGTGATGATGATGTATTAGTTTTATACTAATCCATATTGATGCAAAGGATGATTTCATTCCATTGAGAATGACGATGTTGCCGATAAGAAAAACTTTCGATGATTTATAGATACGCCAGTAAGTGTTCCAAGATGATATTGATGATGTTGTCCTCTCACTCACCTGATGTTGTTGATGATGTTGTCCTCTCTCTCACCTGATGTTGTTGTAGAATACCCTTCTTGTTAAGGGGGAGTGTTGAAATAATGTAACTGCAAAGTGTATTCTAATTATTATTATGGTATTATTCATTAGATCAATCCCCTATTGAGGATTGATCATTTTGACTATTGTAAAAGACCAAATCCCCTTTTGCGGATTGGTCAAAACATAATTGTAATAGGCAGAATAAGAAGTCGGCCCCAGAATATATTAAAGGTGGTTATAACCACCCAGAAGAAGAAGTCGGCCTGCCAGTGAAGAGACACTTCCACACGTGCCAGAATTATATAAATAAGGAGGCTAGCGCCTCACTTAGACACACACTCACTTGTTCATTGAGAGACAAGTTTCGGAGCTACAGTTGGAGAAGAGAGAGAGAGAGAGAGAGAGAGAGAGAGAGAGAGGCGCATTCTTGGGAGAGGAGTTTCTGTATTGGTTTGAGTTATCTCTTGGCATTGTATTGGCTATCTATAACAAGGAAGTTTTGTTGGGTTTACTCCCCCATGAGGGTTTCCCAGGATAAATGATGTGTCTCTTGTGACTGTGTATTTCTCAGTGATCCTATCTTATGCTATTGTTATCTAGTGAAATGCAAAGAACTCTAATAATAGCCTAAACCTTAAACATAGATCACTAGCAGGCAATGAATGCTAAGCAACAACAGTGGACCAATTAATTGTTGGTGGTTTCTAGCATGGAGAATTGGAAAACCATAAATGGTTTATGGTTTTTATTATGCCTATTTATTGAGTGCTAGGGTTGGAGAAAAATAGTGTGAGAGTTTTAACTCACTGTTATGTTGCCAAAATTCTCTAGAATCCTTACGCTACTGTTGAACACTCTTGTTGAGAGCATGGAGACTCTATAATGAACTGTAACCATTTAGTTGTTGAATAATACATTGAATGTACTTTAGAGTGTAAGGTTTTTCTCCGGAAAGAGTTTTCCGGAGAAAATCGTCATCTAATGGTTGTATGTTTCTATGTTATTTATTACTGCAATTGTATTTATTTAATTTCTGCACATTTTTCTTTCATTGATTACTGTAGGAAGCATATTCCGCTCCTCTACTTCCTTTCATATATAGAGTCCCAAAGGCCACCCTATATATAATGTTCAATATTTCAGTTTAAATTGAAAAATAAAATGGAGATTATAATCAGGATATTAAACATCAAACCTTCCATCATGATTTGATGATATAGAGCAGAAATGGCGAAGTAATACCATAGAAGAAAAAATCGGTGATTTTTTCGAAAAAAATCAGGGAAACTGCAATTTTTTCATCAAAACAATTTTTTTTTATTTTAATTCGCGATTTTTCCCTTTTTGAAAAAATCGTGATTTTTTTGAAAACTCATGATTTTCTCGAAAAACTAATGATTTTCTCAAAAAAATCATGGGGCACGCACAAGCCGCATGTAAAAAGCCCGATTTGGGTTTTTTGCATGTCAGTTTGCTTGGAGGTTTTGAGGAGCAGCAAGGGGAGAGCTTTGTGGAGGGTGGAGGTTGAGGTGCCTCTCTCGGATGAGGCACCTGCATGGTTAGAGGAAGGGGACCAGGAGCAGCAGCAACAGGAGGACGAGGACAAGGACGAGCTTCATCCATACACCATGGAGGATGATGAGGTAGTTGAAAGTGGAACATCACTTTCTACACAGATTGGAGTAGCTAGTCCTCCATCCACCATTGATGCACCACTAGGACCTTCTGCCTCTAGTTCAAGGCCTGGCAAACAGCCCTTGATTGTTTCCCATAAAAGGGGGAGAGGGCATTGATAATTTGATATCATATAGCTAGTTGCTAGTTTTGGGACATATACATTTATATCTGTGATCATTGATGTCATTTTGTATTGGTTTCGGACTTTCAGTAATGACTTTGATGTATCGGTTTTTATTTGGCATCCACTATATCATATATATCAGTTCTTTCTCCATATTTATGTGCCTGTGTGTTTATATGATGTTGTTGTTTCTTTATATATTGAAAAATGTTTAAAATTTTGAAAAAGAAATGAATAAATTATGTATTTTTTAATGTTCGCCGAGGTTTTCCGATTTTTTCGCCATTTTTTTCCGAGGAGATGTTTTCAGGACCCTTGCCAATTTGGAGTTTTTCTTCTATGAGTAATAATGTTTACAGTCTAATGGCATTTCAAAGTTCAAACTACTACACGATTTTTTCAACATTGACATCAGACCCAGATAGCATATGAGTGTCGTTGCAAGGGATCATCCCATTTCTACCCTTTTGCACATTTTTCTCTTTTCTTCTAATTCAAGAATAAGAAAACAATCACTTCTTGTAGATTCTCAATCTCATGTAATGTAAATTCATAGAGCAGCAATGTAACAGATGTCAGAACATTCAAAAACCAACAAAATCAGATGCACTCACTGTCATTAACATCGGGCCTTCATCAGCATCTGGCAAACCGTCCACAATTGCAACTGCATTCAAAGAGGCATTTCGCATGCATTTGACAACATCTGTCACTTGCATGCCAGAAGGAACTGCAAAAGCTCCTTTGTTCACTGCACCCAACTGCCCAACACTAGAAGAAGTGAAAGATTGAAGTTCATTGCTGTGCAACTTAAAGAATTGAACAATATCCATTTGTGTCAGCATCCAATAGCCTGGTGATGACTCTTTCAATTCCAACCCAACATGGTCCATGTGACTTTCCAGGGGAACTAATGCCCGGTGAATACCTTTGCTGAATGGCTCCATGACATCCAACACCCTGCAAATAATAATAGAAGTCAAACAGGTTAACACATAAATTTATAGAAAAGTACTTGGCCAAGACAATGAAAACCAAGCCACACCCCTGGACATTCAGGAGATTCACAGCATATGCTGATATGCACCATTCGAAAATAAAATATAAGAAAACTGAGAGGAAAGCATTTGGCTTTGGCGAAAAAAATCCTACCAGAACTATTATCAGTCAAAGAAAAGGAAAAAACAAGATGCTGCTTGAACATGATTACAATATTTTAAAAAATTATAAATAGCCGTTAAACTTCTAACCTTTTTAGATAAATACTAAATATATAATATCAACAGAAAGTTTAGAGATATTCTAGAACGATTATATAATTATTTCTAAATGCCTGAAATAAGTGACAAGAGCTGACCATCATAGAACACATCTTCATCTTCCCTGTGACTAATTCAGGCACTAATTCAATGTGAATGGTCAAACATCAGTAATAAGCTGTAAAAAACCAAATATGGAAAATCTAACATTCCATAAACCTGTGATTTGTAGACCATCAATCTTATATGATGACTACATCATGTATTTGAAATCTTTCTCTTAAATATTCAGCGATACAGGGACCCTTCTTCTGACAGAACATTGTAGTGTCAAATGACATCATATTAAGATGAGTGTAGACAAAAAGGATACACTTAGTCTACTAGGAGAGAAAATTCTCTCATCTAAATCACTTAACTTATTCAAAAGTCATGCTGAACTTGATCAATATTATTCTAAGCACTAGTAACGTTCTTAACTTCAAGAATGTAAGAGCAATGCTAGACTACAAAGAAGCTATGGTTGTTAACAAACAGCACTGTACAAGTCAACAAGTGCACTGGATTTCATCTCTGTTACAGATTTTGTTTACCTCAAATGATTGGAGTATAAACGATTCAAGTATGATGTCCTTTTAAAAGAAACACTGTATGGCATTAGATATATGGACTCGTATAACAAGAATATCCATAGTTTGCTTCTTCTATTTGAAAGAATGACCGTTCTTTCTTTGATGGGAAAGAAAGAATGAAGATTTGGAGAAGCAAAATTATTTTCCCCCTCTATTTGGAACTTTGGGTGGTTCTCGAAAGAAAATAGAGAAAAAGATTATCCCTAGGGTCGATACCAACAGAGATGAAGGAAATTATCAAATATGTAATTCACTATGCCTATTATTTCCTTGGCCCTTGAGGCCTTGGCCGGGAGGAAGGACCTGTTGCCGTCCTTATACAAACTTGCAAACGTGAGCTAAGTCCTGCTCACTTAGTGTGTCCTCGGAGGCGCAATGCCTAGGTTCAAAGTCCAGGCTGTCACTTTGACTTGAACCTCTTCCGTCTAGGCTAACTCCTAGGGATGCCAAGGGGGGTAGACCCTAGTTACTAGATGAGATTAACGTTTATGTTCTCTATTCTTGCTTAGTTTAGCTAGATTAGTTGTGATTTCTACATGCATGCTTAACTTAAAATAATCTAGAGTAGATCTCACACTTAACATATGCTAGCTTGGAGCCCGTGGTGGCTTAGATTAGATCTTTATTTTCCGTTGCATGCAAATTTCAGCTTCTCTAATCTGTATCTTACACATGTGAATGCTAACACCAGTTTCATAAAGGCATAAAGTAATCATCTTTTACATTTCCGCAAGTTACTTTCAGTTCTTACACTTCATATATGCGATCTCATAATCTAAGAACTTAATCATTAATTCCGGTTTTGGATCCCCAAGGCCCTTTCGGGAAATTAAAATTTTAACTTGCAATCTATTGGTTCAAAGGCTTCAACCTTCATTTTCACAGTTTTCAGTTTCACAAAGCAATTTTAGTTCTTGATATTTACATGCAATGATTCCAACTTAAGAACTTATTTTGCAACTTCATTGTTTAAAGGCATCAGCCTTCTTATCTTTCACGGTCTAAGAGTTCACACTCATTTTCAATACTTTGGCAACTTTATTTGAGCAAGCTATAAGCACTCCAACATACATCGCGATACTTAGCTCATAAGTCTAAAATTAATTAATTAGACTTAATAAGACACCATAACTCACCATCTTCGCCATTTAAAACGGGGTCAGAGGAAGGCAACGGAAGGTGCTAGGCCGGGGACGGTCTCACAGCGCACGACATCCTTTCCGAGAGTACTCTGATCTTAGGGTTGACCTGTGAAGCTAGGGTAGGCCTCGTTGCCTCACTTCTTGAGCATCCAGCAGTCACTTGGTAATTGGGGGAGGAGAGTTTTTGGGTTGACACCTAGATAGGGCTAAAATTAATCTCACACTTAATCACTTAACTTAATCTTCAATCTACAGCACCTGCAATATACTTTCACACTTGAAAGCAACTGATCTCATATTTACATTATTATGCAAGTTATCTTTTATGTGTTGTAGAATTATTGCTTAAGTGGTTATATCTTGTATCTGGAATACTTCATTTTTTAAGCTTTTCATCTATCTTGTATCCCTGTATCTGTGGTGTGATCCTTCAAGAAATTCGCATCCACCTGGAGGCATTCTCTTGATTGGGTCTTGAGTGCTTTGCGTCTATTGCCATTGATAAGCAGTCCAACGGAATTCTATCTATTGTGAGCATGCTTGGCTTGATGTGTTGATTATCTCTCATCTCTGAATATCTTCTTTCCTGCACATTTCAAGCACAAGTTAATATATTGTATATCTTGTATCTAGTTTAGCTGTGTATATCTCTTAGATATTCTTTTGTATCTATCTTGTTGTAATCTTGTAATCTTTTGTAACTTGTAATTATCTTGTAACGAACATCCCCTTAACTTAGTTGACCCCTTGCCTAATCTTAGGCACTAGTCTTAGTTGCCCTAGGAAAGGGTCTGAGTCTCATACTTAGATAGTTGCATCTTGCATTTGTTGATTAACATCATAGGCTAGATTCCCCTTGACCATTTAACCAATTAAAACCAACTCCTAGAACATAAACGTTGATCTCATCTAGTAACTAGGGTCTACCGCCCTTGGCTTCCCTAGGAGTTAGCCTAGACGAAAGAGGTTCAAGTCAAAGTGACAACATGGCTTTGAACCTACGCATTGTGCCTCCGAAGACACACTAAGTGAGCAGGACTTAGCTCACATCTGCAAGTGTGTATAAGGACGGCAACATCTTTGGTGTCGTTGCCAAGGATAAGTCATTTATCCTTGGTCAAAACGACTTAACTTTTTTTTAAGAACTAAAAATTCTTTTGAACTTGCGTTGGTTGCTTTTGTTTGCTTCCTTTCCAAGTGGCGACTCCATTGAACAAATCTGTCGAGTATACTGCAAGGAGCAATCCTTGTGGGCTGGTTGAAATTCTTGGAGAAGAAGCACTCACTGATATCCAATTCTTGTTCCAAATTAATAAATTAACTTTTGTTTTCCTTCTTGTTTTTGCTTTGTTTGATGCTCTTGTTTGTTTGATAAACTTGGTCATCTGGCGACTCCACTTTAAAAAATAATTTGACAAAGTATTCTTCAAGAAGGAGCTCACAACTTGTTAGGTTTCATCCTTGAACTTGAAAAAGTTTGTGGATGAATTTAGCATGTTTCCCTTTTTGTCGAATCCTTAGTAATCTTTTGGGTTCCCAAATTTTTTTCTTTTCAATGAGCGACCTCACGAAACCTTTTGATTTTTCAGAAATAGTTGGTTATCCTAATGATATACCAGAAGATGTTCTTGACAATGTGCTTAATTTTCAATATAGTGATGATGCTTGTGCTCATGTCAAGGCCTTTGGGCAATTAATTGATGATTGGGATGATTCACCTATTTGTGAGGATGCTCTTATGCAATTGTTTTCCTGGACTCTTTTGGTGGATGACGGATATGCTGGTCATTGGTTTCTTCTTTATGAGGATAGTTCGATCAAGACCATACGGGATTTTCTGCGTGACTTTTTGGAAAGATTTGGGGATGATCAGGATGAAATTTACAATGAGTTGGTTGATGATTTTATGGAAAAATGGAAGAGGAAAAATCTTCCAGATATAGAAACAATCAGTTCAGACATAGAGGTTGATTCTCCACCAGATCCCATTGAGGAGCTTAAAAATATCATTTTGAACATGCAGTATGCCCATACAGAACAGTGTGAAGCCATGAATGAACAATTTATGGCCATGAAAGATCAATTAGAGATCGTGGAAGCTGACTTTACAGAAACTTATATTGAATATCTGAACCCCCTTGAACTTGAGCTTGACAGTGAAAAAGATGAGGAAGTTCATAAGGAAACTCCGGATGAGTCCATGGATGAGTCAGTCATTTATTTTGAGGAGGTAAAGGAATTTGAGTTTGAAAATATTGAATATCTAGATAATTCAAGTCCCCACCCTCCTCCCATGGAACCAATCTCTTTGAAGGAGAACCTTGACAACCTTGAGGAAAACTATATAATGGTTCCATTGACATGTTCATTTCCGACCTCTCAGCCAAAAGAGGACTTTGTACAGAATAATGAGAAAATGGAAGGCAACTTCAGTGTATCAATGTCATATCATTATGAATATTGGTTGGCCTCCCACCTTGACAATCATGAGAAGCAAAGTATTAAAAGTTTATATGGCTTGTCATATTCCAGTGTTTGGTTGAAGGGAAGAAGGAGCATGATTCTTGGTTGGTTCTTTCTCGTGAAAAATTCCAAGTTAATAAAACTTGGGAAGGGGTCTTCTGTGAGTCATCCTGGACAAGGATGTTTCAGACACTTATGGCTTCATTCCATCCAGTGCATGGACGGTTGTAACATATCTCTAACCGTTCTCTTGTATTTCAATTTTGTGTTCTTTCATTTATTATGCGATTATGTACTCAGATGTATTTTTTGTATCATAGTTTCATTTTATAATTATAAAGGTTGTACAATAGTTATTTCATTATGTAGATGTTGTTTATAGCATTTATTTATTCATTTATATATGTATGCTTATGTTGGATATTGGTGAGCACCTTTTTGTAGATGTTGGACTCTCGTATGCTCTCTGTCCCATGTGAGAAGATCGAACACACATCCCCATGTGGAGCCAAATGTTGACCGCCTCTTCAACTAGGGGGTCAACTCCATGTGCCATGAAGATATGCATCAACAGATGCAAACATGTCGAAGACTTGTCGGTTCTCAAGGGCATTTTTTGCTCCAACACACAGTTTTGTAAGCTGGATTTCTGCACCCCTGCGCGGGTTTATAATGTAATAGGTCTACATGGATCATGTTAGGTCAATTTCCTTAGGGTTTCTTCATTAGGAGAGTTCCTTTCACTGAGTGTTTTTTATCCTCAGGAGGTTAATGTGGCCTAACCAGTCGGGTTAATCTCCCTTGAGTTTTTCACTCCCACCCAATAAATCCTCCAAAGTGGTGAAAGGCGATTCCTAGGTAGCTAGTGTTTAGGAATGTTGTAAATGACCATGTAAGATAGCACGCAAAATTTCGCGGAATTCTGTCAAGTCTAGCTAGGTTTTTTTTAAGTGGGGAATTAATTAATTAATTAATTAATTATGGGTAATTAATGTAAAACTTAGGTCTCGAGATGTATTTGTACTCAAAAGAAAGATAAAGAGCCCCCCTACACCCGTGGACCAAGTTTCAACTCAGTCGGACAAATTTTGCTAGGTTTTTTGTCCACTTAGGAGTTTTTTCGGAAAACGGCGATTTTAATTACCAAACCCAAGACATGGGCAAATGTCAATTTTGTAATTAGTCAAATCAGGTGAAGTAAGTGTGATTTTAGTGATGAGAGAACCCACCTAACCTACCCACACCCTTCCTAACCTTTACCTACCCTTTACCCACTCTTTTAATTTTTGCCCACCTTTTAATTTATTTCCCACCTAAAGCCTACGTAACCCCTTTGAAGCTTACGTACACCCTTCCCACATAAAGTTGAAGTTTTCCTTTATAATGGAATGTGGGTCCCTCTTTCAAAGTGTACGCCCCTCTTCATCCCTCACATCCCCACACTCCAACTTACCTCGCGCTTTCACCTCACCTTAGCTCACGCATTCATTGTGATATGCGTCCCTACTCCCACGTGATATTTAGAAGCTCCATTAATTAAATCGTGGGTCCCTTCTCCATCACATACGCTTTCCCCTCCACGTCACACTTAGTGTGGATTCCACACTCCAAACACACGCCAGCCAACTCACCTCCATACCTCTCGCACTTCCCATTCTAACTCACGCTTTCCTTATTCTAACTCACGCTTTCCCTTTTGGATTATTGGAAAGGACTCACGTGGAGATGGAAACATCTCTCTTAAAGCAAGAAACTTCCCTCGGCTTATGCGCTTTCCTCTACCTTACCTTTGAGCACGTGTTCCTCATACTCCTCCCTTCAACCCTCACGCATTCCTTAAAGGAGTTGAGCCTTTCCTTTAGGGGAAATGGAAACATCTTGTAAAGGATGGAAACCTCCTTTAAAAACACGTGTGGGCCTTTCCTTTAGCCTATACTACCCTCTCTTCTTTCCACATCACCCATCCACTCATCCTACCTTCCTTTTTTCACCTTAACCTAAAAGCTCACGCTTTTCTTCACCCTTGGCTTGGATTGTGACACTTGTCAATGATCCAAGAGGGGTCTCCTTGGCTTCTCAGGCTATTTAAGAGACCCCTCACTCCCTCATTCTTCACCATTCTTCACAGTATTGTTATGCTACCAAATTCTCTCCATCCCACTCTCTCTCTCTCTCACTATTGTCATATTGCTTCACTAGTTTTGGTTATTGAAGAGCTTGGAGCAACATTATTGCTACAACCTCTTCCCATTTAATAATATAGAAATCGCTTTGGAGGAATTAGGAGTGTTGGATTTTGTCTACATGCTTCATTTACATACTCAAGGTGATATTGTTCTTGTTTTCAGTATTTTGTGATCATTAAAATAGTATAGTTGAGGTATAACTTTGTTTGCTTGGCTAGGTGGAGTAAAACTTTGTTTGCTTGCCTATATGCATTATATTCATGTTTAATACTAACTTTGTTGTATTATCCATGCATGCAATCCATTTATCTATTTGATCTCACGGTTTATTGAAGCTTGCAGGTTGCCTTGAAAAGAAGTTGTTGGGATAGCTTCAAGGACGAATCTACCCTCATCTTCACATACACTTCACATGCAATTTTTTGTTCCTCTTTCTCTTTCTTTCACTTTCAGATTTTGGTATTTAGCATGCTTAGATAGGTCCCAAATCAAATATTAAATTCTGGTTTTTAGATGTGTAGAGTTTCTGTTGAAAAACATAAATCTCGTAACCTTGTTGAGTGTGTTGCAGCTCAAATCAGCAAGCAATAGCTTGCTGATTTTTGCAGGTTCTTACCAGGACAAAAGGCCATGCTGCCCAATTTTCATGCACAACACACCCTCAAACAACTCCCCTCATAGTGGTAAAAGATTCTCTTCTTTTTCTCCATTCTCAATCACTGTAAAGCAAGCCCAAAGGAGTTGTACCCAAGTGGATTGCATTCCTTTACTTTTTAGTCTTTACCTTGCATGTTTTAGATTAGATTTTTTTTCGTTCCCTTTTCTTGCTTAGTTTATAGCTAGATTAGTTGTGATTTCTACATGCATGCTTAACTTAAAATAATCTAGAGTAGATCTCACACTTAACATATGCTAGCTTAGAGCCCATGGTGGCTTAGATTAGATCTTTATTTTCCGTTGCATGCAAGTTTCAGCTTCTCTAATCTTTATCTTACACATGCGCATGCTAACACCAGTTTCATAAAGGCATAAAGTAATCATCTTTTACATTTCCGCAAGTTACTTTCAGTTCTTACACTTCATATATGTGATCTCATAATCTAAGAACTTAATCATTAATTTCGGTTTTGGATCCCAAGGCCCTTTCCGGAAATTAAAAATTTAACTTGCCATCTATTGGTTCAAAGGCTTCAACCTTCATTTTCACAGTTTTCAGTTTCACAAAGCAATTTTAGTTCTTGATATTTACATGCAATGATTCCAACTTAAGAACTTATTTTGCAACTTCATTGTTTAAAGGTATCAACCTTCTTATCTTTCACGGTCGAAGAGTTTACACTCATTTTCAATACTTTGGCAACTTTATTTGAGCAAGCTACAAGCACTCAAACATACATCGCGATACTTAGCTTATAGGTCTAAAATTAATTAATTAGACTTAATAGGACACCATAACTCACCATCTTCGCCATTTAAAACGGGATCGGAGGAAGGCAACGAAAGGTGCTAGGCCGGGGACAGTCTCACGGCGTCCTTTCCGAGAGTACTCTGATCTTAGGGTTGACCTGTGAAGCTAGGGTAGGCCTCGTTGCCTCACTTCTTGAGCATCCAGCAGTCACTTGGTAATTGGGGGAGGAGAGTTTTTGGGTTGACACCTAGATAGGGCTAAAATTAATCTCACACTTAATCACTTAACTTAATCTTCAATCTACAGCACCTGTAATATACTTTCACACTTGCAAGCAACTGATCTCATATTTACATTATTATGCAAGTTATTTTTTATGTGTTGTAGAATTATTGCTTAAGTGGTTATATCTTGTATCTAGAATACTTCATTTTTTAAGCTTTTCATCTATCTTGTATCCCTGTATCTGTGGTGTGATCCTTCAAGAAATGCGCATTCACCTGGAGGCATTCTCTTGATTGGGTCTTGAGTGCTTTGTGTCTATTGCCATTGATAAGCAGTCCAACGGAATTCTATCTATTGTGAGCATGCTTGGCTTGATGTGTTGATTATCTCTCATCTCTGAATATCTTCTTTCCTGCACATTTCAAGCACACGTTAGTATATTGTATATCTTGTATCTAGTTTAGCTGTGTATATCTCTTAAATATTCTTTTGTATCTATCTTGTCGTAATCTTGTAATCTTTTGTAACTTGTAATTATGTTGTAACGAACATCCCCTTAACTTAATTGACCCCTTGCCTAATCTTAGGCACTAGTCTTAGTTGCCCTAGGAAAGGGTCTGACTCTCATACTTAGATAGTTGCATCTTGCATTTGCTGATTAACATCATAGGCTAGATTCCCCTTGACCATTTAACCAATTAAAACCAACTCCTAGAACATAAACATTAATCTCATCTAGTAACTAGGGTCTACCCCCCTTGGCTTCCCTAGGAGTTAGCCTAGACGGAAGAGGTTCAAGTCAAAGTGACAACGTGGACTTTGAACCTAGGCATTGTGCCTCCGAGGACACACTAAGTGAGCAAGACTTAGCTCACATCTGCAAGTGTGTATAAGGACGACAACAGGACCAAGGGACTTTTTAGCAATGAAGGGGATGCCTGAGCCTAGAAGGGTGAGTGAAACAAATATATGGAACAAGTGGAGGAACACATCGTTCCCGAGCAAAGAATTGCATCACTAGACCTTACATTGGCAGAGACCCCACAAGATGGTGGGCAACCCATAAGAGCATTTTACATTCTTGGGAAGACACGGTAGGGGTGCTATAGACTTGCTTTCTGATGGACATTTGGGCTCTAGCAACAAATATTAACTACGGCTTTGCCAACCTGTCTCTATGATTTGGCAAAATGTCTAATCCGCTTGGCGATGTGGACCAGTGTGAGGCATAGTGGACGGTGCAGGATGTTCCAATTCAGCAATGGGTTCATAAATTTATGCACACCTCAGAGCCAATACCAAAGAAATGATATCTGTAGAAAGAAATTGAGTAGGAGGCATGCCATTGGTTGAAACTACAAGAAAGGTTATACTACACTTTCCAACTCTATGGGGAGAATACACGATTTTTTAAGAACACCCCACCCTTGGAGGTTGTTATAACAACCAAAGGGGCAAGTATTGCACACATATCCATGAGATCCATTGTTTGAGGAGTTTGTCATTGCATTGGAGGAAGCAACCTAACTAATTTTGCTATCTTTTGCATTGTTTTGGCATCTCAATGTCGTTGACTCCATCTCGTGGAGCACTTCCATTTTCATGGCAACTTGACACATTTATTGATGATAATGTTAAGCAATCTTGCACATCTCTAAGGGTACTCCATTTTGGGGATTATTGTATTGTTTGGTGACCCCAGATCCAAGGGAGACAACAAGTACATTGGCACACATCTCTAGGGCACAACGTTCATGGACTATTTTATATTATTTTGGCTTAGTCAATGTGATCCCATAGCCACCTTCTTGCACACACCAAGAGGGCACACCTCTTCTAAGGGTTTATTATCTTATTTGTTGATTGGGGAACTTTTTGAAGAGTGCCCTAGTCATGATAGGTACATTTGGCATATTTTCTGATTTCTCGAAGGAATAACTAGTTATCTTGGAGAGCACTCTCTTCCTTTTCACTGAGCAAATATTACTTTTTTCTTATTGGAGGTGGTTGTTGGAGGCTAGTTTTGAAGGGCGTTCCAAAGGAAAAGAGGACAACTGGCATCTCTTCCTTTTCACTGGGCAAATATTACCTTTTTATATTACTTTTTTCTTATTGAAAGTGGTTGTTGGAGGCTAGTTTTGAAGGGCATTCCAAAGGAGAAGAGGACAATTGGCATGAGGTACTTGCTGATTAGGGATGCTTCATTAAGGAGGCATTTGCTTGAGAAAGAGATATGTGGCACCCCCTTCATCTTGGGCATTTTTGTTTTGTTGAACCCTCTTATGTAATAATTTAGTTATTTTCTAGTATTTTCCTTAAAATAATTAGTGGATCTAGAAACCACTAATTAGTATTTTCCTTAAAATAATTAGTGGATTTAGAAACCACTAATTAGTATTTTATTGAGGGAGATTGAGCTCAAATCTATATAAGGACTTGCTCTCTCCATTGTCGATAAGGGTTGGATTAATAGAGAACACTCTTTGAGCCTGATTGAATATCTTTTTTGAAGGGAATCTGAATGAATGGGTTCTTCCACTAATTAGTATTTTATTGTAAGGGAGATTGAGATCAAATCTATATAAGGACTTGCTCTCTCCATTGTTAATAAGGGTTGGATTAATAGAGAACACTCTTAGAGCCGCCTAATTGAATATCTTTTCTGAAGGGAATCTGAATGCAAAGGTTCTTTCCTGTTAATGCAAGGCTTATGTTTTCATCTTAATTGCTGAATATTGTTGCTGGAAAGTATGAAAAGAATTTGCTTTAAGGGCCATTTGTGAAGGATAATTCTAGTCCATTTGAAGGGCTTAGGTGTGGGTCTTCCCCTCTTAAGTTCCTTTGTTGTTTTACTTCTGAATATATCAATTTTGATTCTATCATCTTAGTAAGAGTTGTTTCAGATTTTGTTTATTTCATAGTAAGACACACCCTTTGTCTAAGAGGATCACCTTAATCCAAGAACTGATAGTTATTTTTTCTGTAAAAAATCCAGGTCCTATCAGCAAGTCTTCTTGGTCTGTCTTTGACCAAGCTAAGACACTAAGTTTTCTGCTGTCATAAAATTTGTTTCTGCTGTTTTATAACAGCCAACTGAAGTTTTAGTTTAGCTGATGTGTTATGGTTGTT
>ML790384.1:254587-279281 GCA_009831015.1 Picea engelmannii | reverse complement strand
GTTGAGGCGCAACCAATTGATGAACAAGACCCCTGAATCCAGCAACATATTCTTGGATGATGTTGATCCCTCATCAAATTGGGTTGTGGAGACTCAGCCAGCAGCTTTTGACCATGAAGACCTTTCTTGGATGGATTTGGATCCCAAGCCACATCAAGAGAATGTGTGCACCGATGTTGCACCTGTATCTTTGCCTTCTGGACCAGGGGAATCAAGCCAGGCTCAGAATCCCCCTGTTGAGACCACTCATGTTGAGAATGTAGATGATGACTCAGAGTCTGACTCTGAGTTAGACTCTGAGTCCTCTGAGGCTTCCTTTCAGTATGCAGATTCAGATTATTAGATTGTGTAGTCTCTGACTCTCTAGTATCTACTCTCTAGAGTTATTTTTGGACTTTATAGGCCATTTAGAGCCTTTTTGATGATGTATTTTGATTCAGATATTCATATGACTATGGACTCATGGAGTGCACTTACTCTTAGTGCTATTTTGGTTTTATACGCTATTACTTGTTATATATATATGAGAAACTTTGCAAATTTGTGTATAATGGTTTGGATTTACATGGATGCACATGAATATATATAAGAAACTTTGCAAATTTGTGTATAATGGTTTGGATTCTGGAATCGGATTCACATGGATGCACATGAATATATATGAGAAACTTTGCAAATTTGTGTATAATGGTTTGGATTCACATGGGATGCACATGAATATGTATTTGTTTTTCAAAATTTGAATATTTTATGTATTTTTAGTGACCGGTTTTTTGATCCGGTTTTTTTCCGGTTCCGGTTCGGTTCTGGTTTTTGGGGTCGACCGGTTCAATGACCGATTCAATTCTGGTGACATTGGTCTACAATGTCCTTTTCATGCTCCATGAGGTGGCCCTCATCGTTGATCGAAATAGGAAGGTGCAAACTCATGTCTTCATCTGTCACCATGTCATAGATGGAATCTCAATGACCAAACCAACAATCCATATCCCAACAATGTCTCCCAATAACAAAAGAGTGCTCACATCATCATCCTCTTTGCAACCATGTTCTTCACCACATGAACTAATGGAAGCACCTACAGTTTCTTCATCCTCCAAGGGTTTCTCTACAAGATCTATTCCTTTCAACTCCTCAAAAATTTCATTGTTCCTTTAAATATGTAAAGGAAATTCACCAGAACATACCAAACCCTTGTCATCCTTAGAATCCATGATGATGGCTACTAGAATGTTCTAATGCAAGTGTACATCATCATCACAAGAAGTTTCTTCTGAAACAAGATGGAATGCATAGTCGTCAGTGAATTCTTCTCTATCAAGATCTCCATGAGGTGTGGCAACAAGGTCTTCAAGAACTTTATCACTTCTCCTCACTCAAATTTGAAATCTCATGTACAAGTGGATCATGGGCTGAAAGAGAATGTTGGTCATCTTCATGAAACTCATTTCCAAGCTTTACCTAAGCTGATTTTAGGTATTTATTTTCTATAACGGAAACCAATGAGTTTACTACATCATATTTATCTTTGGTTTTAGAAAATAAAAAGATCACAAGGGTCGTTTTGATACACAAGCACCAAATCATCAATCTTTCTCATTCTCTGGAAAATCTCAACCATAACATAAGCCTCGGGTGATCCTTCAACATAACCAAGGTCCCAAGCCCTAGGAAATGCTTTGATTAAACCTGCAAGTGAAGATATCTCCTTTGGACTACAATAATAAAACCATTCCAATGCATCATCTTCCAAGGTCATCACAATTATCTTCATCGTGACATCCTCGTGAACAACAATGGGATCTAAAAGGAATTCAATAAAAGATGTAATATGTCATGTAGCTGAATTATTATGTCCCTAGAACTTTAGAATGTGCTTGTCCCAATCTAGATTAAAGAACCAATTCAAATACCCCAAGATATTCGAGGAATCTAATGGATTGAACCATCTTTCCATCCATGATTCTTTTAAAAGATCCATACTTCTTTACTTCAAATCTTCAATATGAAAAGGTGATATGCCTTATTTCAATATCAGCAAAGTCTCCAGATGAGTCTTCAAATGCCTTCAAATTTGTTAGATGTGTAAAAAATATGAAATAAAACACAAAAATTTGGATCTAATAAAAGAACAATCACCCAACACAGCAAAATTGTGAAGATTTTCTTCTTTTATTTATTTCTGAGAAATATACAATACAAGTAGAGACATCTTACAACCCTTCTTGGTTGTACGACTTTGGTACTGCTTCTATTGTATGGATCTGTTATCTGCTATACGTATCGGCTTCCTTCTAGATCTTTATGGCTCTGAGAAGGACAAGTATATCAACCCCTTCTTGGGCAAGGGAATCTGGCCCCAACTCAGCCTCTCTAATTCACAGCTTGGTTGGATCTAATCATCCCTAGCCAGGCCACATCAAGTTCATACAGTGTTGTACAAAGGTACGGTTCCTCCCTTCGACTAAGCTCAGCTAGTCTAAACCTTGTCTATCTCGAGTTTCACTCACTTTAGAATGTATCGACTTGCTCCTTATAAGTCTCTTGGAGATCCATGTAAGTGCTAGCAAAACGATTCCAACCATTAGATCTTGATCTAGATCAATGTCTAGGACTTATTCTTTCATTGGGATAACTTAAACTTACTTTTGTGTTCTCACTACATAGAGAACTCATCCTCACTATAAACATTCTAACACTCCCTCTTAGTGAGGAAAGTGTTCTCTATAACTTCTCCCGGAAGTACTCAAATTTTCCTTTAGAAAATCCTTTAGTAAGGATATCTGCAACTTGTTCAGTTGTAGAGATGTATTGAAGCTTTACTGCCCCTTTTTGTACTTTGTCCCAAATAAAGTGGTACCTGATCTCAATGTGCTTGGATCTATCATGAAATACTGGATTCTCTGAGAGTAACTCTGATTATCACAGTATATTACAGTAGGATCCAACTTTGCATCAAACAGATTTACAAGAATCTTTGGAAAGACAAAGGGCTTCATAGCTTGCTTGGCTAGCTGCCATTTACTCGGCTTCTGTTGAACTGAGAGCTACTGATTTTTGCTTCCTATTGTACCAGGAGATCATGCCTAAACCCAGGTTGAAGCAACATTCAGAAGTACTCTTCCTGTAAACTGCACTTCCAGCCCAATCTAAATCTGAATATCCCACTAGTCTAACTTGATCTCTCTGAACATACTGAAGTTCGTATTCTATGGTACCTTTCAAGTATCTCAGGATATATTTTGCTACAATCCAACGCACTCTCTTGGGGTCCACCATGCGCTGATTAAGAGTGTTAATAGCAAAACAAATATCAAGTCTAGTGTTAATCAAATACATCAAGCACCCAATCAAATGTCTGTAGATGGTAGGATTCACCTTCTCTGACTTAGAGGTGTTTAGTTTCTTAAGATTAGTAATCATGGGAGTGGCCATGGGTTTGCAATCCTCCATCCCAAACCTTTTGAGAATCTCAACTGTATATTTTCCTTGACCAAGGAAAATTTCACCTTTTCATTGCCATATTTCTAAGCCAAGAAAATAATGCATTAGACCCAAGTCTTTCATCTCAAATTCTTCAGCCAATTCTCATTTGCAACTTGTAATTAGAGTTTCTGCTCCTGTCAAGAATAGATCATCAACATAGAGAACAAGAATGAGAATATCACCTTTACTCATGAGAAGATACAGATTTGAATCTGCATCACTCTTGACAAAACCAATACTCTATAGATAACTGTCGATTCTGGAATACAATGTTCTAGGTGCTTGCTTGAGTCCATAAAGAGCCTTCTTCAGTCGACAGACATGGCTTGCTCTATCATGAACTTCAAAACCCTGTGGTTGTTCTAAATAGACCTCCTCCTCAATATTCCCATTGAGAAAAGTTGTTTTAACATCCATTTGATGTACTCTCCACCCCATCTGAGTGGCAATAGACATAACTGCACAAATGGAGGTATAACGAGCCACTAGAGCAAAGGGCTCGTCATAATCCAATTCTTCCTTCTGAGAAAATCCCCAAGCCACAAATCTAGCCTTATATTTACCAATACTACCATCTAGCCTTATACAGATTTGTTCTTTGGCCTGGGCATTATTTCCCACGCATCATTCTTCATTATAGAGGTATACTCCTCCATCATGGAATCCTTCCAAACTTGTTTTTTAATGGCTTCTTCAAAGCAAGTCGATTATGATTCAATAATGTCACTCATGAGAGCAACATATCATGAGTACCTCTGAGGGGGTATGCTTGTTCTGACTAAGGTCTTAGGTGACTTTACTTGCTCACTAGCTTCTTTCAGTAACTGCTCGGGCCCACTTTGGTGTTCTTTTTCTAGAAGATGTTGGTTGTTCTTTCTCCTGTTGATGTTTTGTGGGAAGATCTGAACTTTGAGGAAATAATACTTCTTCTTGCTGAGTAACTTCTGCTTCCAGAATATCTTTACCCTGATAGGATTTCCGAAAAGCTCTCTCTTCCTCAAATTTTATGTCTCTGCGCTCTACCGTTTTCCTAGAGGAAGGAACGTATACCATGTAGGCTTTGGATGTCTCACTGTATCCCACTAGAATTCATTTCTCTGTTGTAGGATCCAACTTAGTCCTTTTCCCAGCAGGGATATGATAGTAGACAACACAACCAAAATGTGAAGATGACTAATATCTGGTTTCTTCCCCGTAAATGCTTATTCAAGAGTTACATTTCCAAGTACTCTATGAGGACTTCTATTCTGAAGGTACACAACAGTGTTACATGCTTCTTCCCAAAGAAACTTAAGAAGATCCTAATCATGCAACATTGCTTTTGTTGCCCCAACAATCGCTCTATTCTTTCTTACTGAAACCCCATTTTGCTCAAGAGTATATGGGACTGTCAACTCCCTCTTAATCCCAGCTTCTGCACATAATTTTTTGAAAGCATGAGATGTGTACTCTCCTCCATTATCAGATCTGAGGACTTTTATTCTCTTCCCTGTTTGTTTTTCAACAAAAGCTTTGAATTCTTCAAATTTTTTGAGCACCTCTTATGAGGTTTTTCCTATCAAGAAGTAAATCCAAGTTTTTCTAGAAAAATCATCTATAAAACTAATGTAGTATTTAAACTTTCCTCCTATGGAGAGAGAACTAGAAGAGATGGGACCACAGATATCAGTATGATCACTCTTAGGAAATGGTGCTCTTACATACTTATCTAGAGCACATCCCTCACATACCTCATAAAGAAGGAATTCATGTCTCGATCTTGCCTAAAATCTTAAGAGCTCCATACCCAAGATGAGCCATAAGCTTGTGCCATAATTCACAATCTTTGTTGCCACTATTGCTAGCTAGAGCATACTGAGAGTCAAATTGTAACTTATACAACTTGTATTTTCTTACTCCAATAACTTGCTTAGATCCCTTAGACCTTTTGGTTTAATGTATGCGCTTCGGTCCTTGAAGGATAATTCATATCCCTTGTCCTCTAGAACGGAGACTAAGACAATATTCTTCTTTAATCCAGGAACATAGAGAACATCTAAAAGATAGAGAGGTTTACCTAACTCCCTCTCAAATTTTATAGTTCCTACTCTCTTTGGATGGTATACGTAATGATCACCAAGCAGAATTTCGAACTCAAATTCTCTTTCGCTCAGACTGTTGAAGTAATGTTTATGGCCAATCATGTGACTGGATGCTCCACTATCTATGTACCAAGCATCCTTAGTTTGAGTACAAGAAAGACATGCCTTGCAGACATCCTCTGCCATCTTAATATCTGGATTCTTTCCTTGTTGAGGGTTGTTCAATTTATTTGGCTCTGATACCATGTAAAAAATATGAAATAAAACACACAGATTTGGATCTAATAAAAGAACAACCACCCAACACAAGAAAACTGTAAAGATTTTCTTCTTTTATTTATTTCTGAGAAATATACAATACAAATAGAGACATCTTACAACCCTTCTTGGTTTTACAACTCTGGTACTGCTTCTACTGTACGAATCTGCTCTTTGTTGTACAGATCAACTTCCTTATAGATCGTTATGGCTCTAAGAAGGACAGGTATATCATCCCCTTCTTGGGCAAGGGAATCTGGCCCTGACTTGGCCTCTCTAATTCATGGCTTGGTTGGATCTAATCGGCCCTAGCCAGGCCGTATCAAGTTCCTACAGATTTGACCATACGATGTCGTACAGATGTACAGCTTCCTCCCTTCGACTAAGCTCGGCTAGTCTAAACCTTGTCTAGCTCGAGTTTCACTCACTTTAGAGTGTATCGACTTGCTCCTTATAAGTCTCTTGGAGATCCATGTAAGTGCTAGCAAAACGATCCCATCCATTAGATCTTGATCTGGATCAATGGCTAGGACTTATTCTTTCATTGGGATAACTTAAACTTACTTTTGTATTCTCACTACATAGAGAACTTGTCCTCACTATAAACGTTCTAACAAGATGTCCTGTAACAATCCTCCTCGTTACGACGACAAAAAAAAATAAAATTGTGTGTGCGTGTGTACAAGGGTAACAAGACATTATACTCTGCGCCGCCACATGACGACGAATCATGATGCATGCAACTGCGATATCAACATAAAGATCTAAGACGTACATCAACATCTGCCAGTAATGAACAACAATCAACCGACAAAATAATAAGACTAACTACCCATCCGTCCTACCCTGCAATCATTAGGACCTCCAAGACACATAAGCAACACTCAAGCCCAGGTTCCCATCGATTTTAACCATTTAAGGTCTCAAGGCTAGCGACTGTTCTGAGGAACATGGAGGTGTCTACATCCCGCCCGACACAAGCAAGCCAAGCACAACACAAGTTTACAACCCAATACCACATTAATTAAAAAGGAACAACCACACCCTTAACAGGAAACATAAGCAAACGACTTCACCACTATCCAGATTATTCGTCGAGCCAAGCTAGTCATAAATGCAGTCTATGTTAATCATCTAGCACGAGCCCACTTAACACGTCTAAATGCAACTATCATTAAGGTACAATCTACACTAGTCTTAAGGCCATTACATTGCGCAACTTTAGATCAAATTGGTCATCGAGGTACCCTCTAATTCAGCATTTAAAGGACCTTATTGTGCAAGTCTGAACTTGACTGGATTAACATTTAACAATATAATTAATCATTAGTTACAATCGTAAAAATAATGAATAGTTATAAATTATCAATTAACGCAATAACTAACATTTAATCTATAATCCTAAATCAAATTAACGCAATATTCTAAAATTATTTAACGCAATCATTAGAATTAACACCAACATTAACCTAAAAATGAGGGCAATAATTAAGAAGATCTTAAGAAGTACTTTTATCTCCAGAATAAACTTATGTTACCAGACCAATCACATTCAAATAACATATAAAAAAATATCTAGATTTAATGGAACGGAGAAAATGAACTATTTCATTTATAACAAAAACAACCATAAAAGCTTTATATAACAACCATTCCCTTATTAAAACTTCTCAATAAAACGAGAACCAAAAGATATTTAACTCTAGATTACACCCTTACACAATTATTTGGGTAATATGCTATCCATACTCTAAGGCCACTTATACAATAATCACTCATTAAGCTGACGGGGTTGTCTAATTTATGAATTCATCATTAAATCACAGTCGTTAGACATTTACCAGCTACCATTAAAATAAACAAAAAGGCGAAGAAACCAGGCGTTAAGATCCAGTATCCGGGTATTAATGTAAGGCAACTAAAGAGCATTTAAGGATAACGCTGCCAAGTTAACCGAGTATAGGTGGAAGGTTGTTGTTATCCATTAATATGGTGGCGGTAAAGGTGCTGACAGTAGAGTAGGAACAGCCAATCAGTCAATCAGATTTTACACAGGCAACAATGTGTTCTTTACACAGGCACGTCGTAGGCTTTCAAACAGCGGGAAGGTATTCTATACACAGCCATTCAAAGGCTTTAAACGCAGGCGGATTGAAATCTTTACACAGCAAAAATCGTGGCTCTTTAAATAGGCGAATTGTATGTTTACACAGCAAAATTGTGGCCCTTTTTAAAACAGCAAAATGTAAGTTTACCCAGCAATTCGTGGCCCTTTTTAAACAGCAAAAGGTAAGTTTACCCAGCAATACGTGGCGTTTAAACAGGCGAAAAATTTAAGATTTACACATCAATCAATGCATTTACAAACAGGCGAGAATTTACAAGCTTTACACCTCGAATACATGCGTTTAGAACAGGCGAAATTACAAGCCTTACACATCAAGGAATTGTAGGCTTTAGTCAGCAAATTTTTATATCCTTTTTAATTGACAGTGGATTATCTATCTATCTAATACAGAACGATTCGCCATTACAGTACGAATTCGAAATTTTTATCAAAATGGCATAGGAAGTACATGTATATATATATATATATATATATATATATATAAATTTTATCTATTTCACATCAACAACTCGGGGCAAAACTGCCAGCAATACAAAGAAGATGGGTTCCAGAAACGCTATACCAAACAAACAGAAACCCTGTTTGGGAATCTTGCGTTGCAAACAACGCTAGTAAT
Organism: Picea engelmannii; assembly: GCA_009831015.1. Classification (NCBI taxonomy): domain Eukaryota; kingdom Viridiplantae; phylum Streptophyta; class Pinopsida; order Pinales; family Pinaceae; genus Picea; species Picea engelmannii. The sequence continues at coordinate 270,712 of ML790384.1, read as the reverse complement.
ATGACCTTGGGAAAGCAAAACATTGCTTGGGAATTAATGAAAAGAAATGCCTTTTCGCAACAACCAAAAGCCCGTTGACGCGAGACCAAGGTCAGTACTGTGTATAAAAAAAAATGGGTGAGGAATGAACATGGAACTTGGATCTTGAGATGTTTTGAGCTTTAATAAGCATTCACTTTTCTTCTATTTGGTGAAGTGTTTGAAGAAAATATCTGCATGGCGATCAACGAGCTGCACCAACGACGAGTGAACCTCGTCACAGCTCTTTTACAAGGAGTAACTGTTGAGCTTTCAATTCTAGAGTGTAGATCTATTTTCAATTCTAGAGTGCAGATCATCTAATAAGTACGATTAGGAGTAGATCTTACCATAGTCGTTGAGTGGCATCAGAAGGTACAGCGAAAAGCTTCAATGAATTTTAACAACTAGCAATCGTTGAACAACCAGGAGTTTTAGCATTCATTACCTAAGGTTTATCATTGCAATCGTTGAAGGAATTTAGAAGTTTCGGCAAGAGTTATATAATTTAAACCATCAGTTTACTTTTCCCATCACAAGCAGATTTAAGCATAAGTTCCTAATTCATTCTACTCTACAAAATAAACGAGCATACCTTTGCCTTATCGCCCACCTCGATGACGTCCGCGAGCTCCATGCCGCTCCCGCTCGCCGACCGTCGAGACCTCACCGATACTTCCCAGCCAACGCTAGGGGTACTCTGCTTCCCCCTTAGCCCCCCGAGCCACAAAGGGGCCACACACTGTCTAGATGGTATGTCTAGCTCCTAGCTCGCCTCGCAAGGCCGAGCTACCACTCCTCTTCGAGCTGGGAAATCCCAACTCCCACAAGTAAATCAGTCAAGTCACTATTCCGGCAACGTAACATTACGCTAACAGTCGATCCCCCTTCTTCCTTCTCCTCCCTCTCTTTTATAGAATTTTAGAACTTCCATTCTTTCCCTAAATCTCATTAAATTTTAAGTTTTAATAAAAATCTTCTAAAAATTCTCCTTCGTACAAGAGTCATCCATCCCCCACTTTCCTCCAATAATTATTTTCTTTAATTTATTTATTGTCTCATTTCCCTCACCCACCTAGAGTTACTCCTAAATTTACTCCTAGGTGTCCCTAGATTCCCTTACAGGTTTTAAAAGCTTTCCCTAAAAAGAAATTGCTAAATCAGTTCAAAATTAGAAGTTTCTTTAAATGTCAATTCTTTCCTAAGTTGGTTTCTTGCTTTTTTTCCATGAGTTCCCCGCTTTCCCTCTTTAGGTTACCTCCTTTCCCTAATTTCCTAATTTTACATTTCCTTCATCCTTTTTTTTATTTGAGCTAGAAAAGATAGTTGTGCAATTTATCCCCTTTTTACTTTTATTATTAATTTAGTACCTTTTAAAATTATCAAAAGTTAAAATAAATTAATTTCTTCTCGCCATTTTATATCCACTGATTCTAATTAAATTCTTACTCTCTTCATTTTACCCAAAAATTTTATGAAGACCAAAACTATTACTTAAGTGGTTTTTAGTTTAAATTTTATTATTTTATTTTTATATGGTATTTTTCTTAAGGTTAGACAAAATTTTACCCCTAGAGAAGTTTTAGACTTAGAACTTAGATTTTGAACTGGGCGACATTTAATTAGGGAAGTTGTTTTAAAATTTCTTAATGTGTTGTCTGTCTTAGGGCCATCTAGGTTCCTCCCTCTATCATCATCAACGCGACCTGCCCTTCAGGACGAACTAGGTGCTCCAAGGGTGCCACTCGCCTCATCTGTTCCTTTGCGCGACGTGCCCTCCAGGATGCACTACTTGCTCCAAGGGTGCCACTCGCCTCTTGTGTTTCTTTTGCGCGACATGCCCTTCAGGACGCACCAAGTGCTCCAAGGGTGCCACTCGCCTCTTGACTGATTGGTAGACATCAATAACCCCTGGAGTCAACACTCCGCCAGGTGAACTTATGGGAGACTAAGGGCTTCTAAGGAATAAGGCCCCTGCCTTATTGCGCGCCCTTTAGAATCATCGCGAGCGACTGTCGCAGTCTGCCCTCACGGCATCGTGGGTCCTCTCGAACTAGGTAATCGTTAACCTACAGTTCGAGCCACGGCGGGAGTGCTAATAGGCTGTGGCAGGGCTGCTGACCACACCTCTCCCTCAACCTCTCTGGTAGTCGTGTGTGACCCCTTTACTCCATATGTTAGTCTGGTCAGCAAGCTATCGTCAGCCTGCATCATCAACAATCATGTCAGAACATGTCCACATCATATCATCTAATCAAAAGGTATTAATATCACAATAAATCAATCAAACCCCAAAAGCACACTCCCTGACTCGATCCGGAGTCCAAGGGGTTCCATCAATGCCTCTGCATCCTCAAGGTCAAAACCCTGCACACTCAGAAAAACCAAGTCAATAGCACCTGTCTATGTCAATGTAGTAAAACAACATGTCATCCACCCATGACGCATCATAATCAAAGACAAATGTTTTAATATCATAATAATCCGGATCACTTGCGAGCAAGTGTCCTCAAAGAATAAGTTCGCTCAGTGCGCCAGAGAGGGATGTTACATGTCCTCACCTCTACAAACAACGAATTACTTCAAAATCTACTTGAATAGGGTTTCATTCCTTTGTGGAGTTTCCATATGAGAAAAAATCTTCAAAGAAATTCCCTCATCAAATCATTATAGCCAATCTTCTAAATCTCGAGAATTAGACTTTGTCCTCGACAAGAACACCAATTTGTTACCTCCTAGACTTGTATTCAAATATATTCAAGTCCTTGACTGAAGTGAAACCCTAGAGGCAATTAGGAAGGTTGCCCATTGTCACCACAACAACTCTTCCTCTCACTTTAGGCTGATTCTTTTCAGAGACAAGGGGGGAACCCTAGAAAATAAGTTTATAATATTCTTTATAAATGAAGGTATGGTGGACTATTAAGACTAATGTCTATCCAATTGGGAGATCAACTCAAGATCAAAGAGAAAGAGGGTTTGTATACTACAGAGAAGATGTATTAATCCATTCATTGATGCACCATAATTAGTCTAAAATAGATTTTCAAATTATGAAAGAATAAGTGAGATCCCTTATACAAGATGCATTATTACAACCACGTAATTACATCTAAGAATAACGTGCAACCATTAAACAAAGAAGGAATAGATAATAATATGAAGCCCTAGATGAAGTAAACAAAGTAGGACATTCTTCTTATTGAACGAACAACCAAAAATACATCATTATTCAAATCTAATTTCACAACAAGATCAAGAGAACCATAATGTGTCACACTTATCTTTCTCCTTAGCTAGGGCGGCCCTCATAAATAGAGTGAAAAACCCTAACCAGAAATTACAGCAGCAAATATCCTTCAATAATTCACAGTTACATCCAAGATTAGGGAGGGTTTACAACCTCTACCCTAATCTCTTCTTATGTGACAAACATGCCCTTCTTCGAATATTATTCAGCAGCAAAAACCATGGTAATCCTTGTAAAAAAACCCTAATCATCCATAAAAAGAAAAGAGAGATGGAAAAAACACACATTAAACTTGTCCCTTGACTTCTTCCTCCCAAGGTATTCGACTAATCTTGGAGGAGAACTCCCACACTTCCAACCATGCCTTTTTGGCCAACGAAACTCCTAGTATTTATAGGCTTCCTCCTTGAATAAACCCTAATTAGAGTGCATCTCATGAAGGTCCCTTAGTGCTTGACAAGTCAACCTCACAATCCATGTGGTAGCCTCTGGGCTAGGGCACACCTCTTGATGCATCATAAAATCCCTAGCTCACCTTTTCCTCTCTCCACATGGGTGCTCAACAATAGATGACCTTTTTCTCCTTTTAAATCCCCTTTTATAGTTCCATTTTTGCATTAGATAAAGGCTGACCTAAACATAACTTAAAGTTATGTTTTATTATGACCTTAGATCTGAGCCAACCTAAACATAACTTAATTTATATGTATTGACATTTCTTTGTTTGGAGCCCCTCCTACTAGCGACGACCTTCCATAACTTGATTGCAATGGCAAAATTCATGTTCAAAGTGTATTTGGATTTTTTTTGTTTTAAATCCCCTCATGAGTGAGACATACTTACTTTAGAGGGCAGATTATGTTTTTAAGCAACAAAATAACATCGTTTTCAACCATATATTGGAGCACTCCTCATCAAGAACCTCCTTTGATCATACAAGTGCATCAATCATCAATCCAAGCAAGGGAGTTCTTCCTCTAGCCTCCTTCCTTGCCACATATCATGCTCAGGGTCTCCTCCAATGTGGGAGGTTTTGCTTATTTTTCCTTTGAAGCATAGAATGGATCCATAATGCCACATGGCATCTCATGCAAAGAGTGTGCCTCCAAATATGTAGGAAAGGCCTCGAACAACATGTCCTTACCCCAACAAAGTGAAATATGCCTCCAAAAAATCTCCATCAACCTATAACTACTACTAAACTACAAGGATCTTCCATTGTGCTCAATGAGAAAGGGCTAGGAAAGCCCATGAAAATGAAAACTTGAGCATGCATTTCCGAGGGGTAACAAACCTCATGGGAAATGTTATCAAACCCATAGTTCTCTATGGTTCAAAAGTTTGGGGACATAGCTTATTGGAGTTGGACTGGGACTTGACAGAGAGAGTTCAAGTTCTCATGTTTTTCAGCATCATCGGATGCAAGAGGACCAATACTTAGGAAGAGTGTGCAACCCCCCCTTCAAGATTGAAACCATCTTTGGACTGGTTTCCGTTTGCACTAGATTTGGCACTTTGCAAACTCATCAACCAACAGTGATCACTACCCTTATCTTGCTTACTACACCTTGGAGGCCATAGCCACTACCAGTGCCTCCAATTGAGCTTGTTGTCGATTTGCAGAGGCTACCAAACTACTTCAGTCATCAATTTTTATCTTAATAGACTATATCCCCCCATTTAGATACTCTCTTGAAGCCCATGGTTGACTCCTACCAAAAAAGGAGGAGTTAAATAGGATCATTAGAGAGGACATCATCAAGCAATATATTTGGGTTGGTCGACACACCAGGTGGGTTAAGCCCCAAGATGGCCCTCTACATAAAGAACTTCATGGAGCTGAGAGACATCCTTATTGTTCAGCGCCACTACACACCTCAACACTAGATGCATGCTCTTAGGATCCCCTTTGGGCAGTTTCGGGTTGGTTCTAAACATCTTCTAGTCAAAATTGATCATCACATCACATGGGGGGACAAGATCTACCAACTTTGCGATCTTCATGAGGCCAAGATGCACGATCACTTCATCTTCCAATGCCACATCTATTATGAGATTAGAAGAAGATTTTATGCCCCATCTTTTATGAGATTAGAAGAAGATTTTACTATCTTTTTAGGGAGTCTCATAACTCTCTCCACTTTCTTCTAGTTCTTGAACCAAAGATGCCTAGCCATGTACATGAGGGAGGCCTTCGAACTTATATATCGCTAACTCTGTCCACCCCAACCCAAAATGGGCCCCTTCCAATTTATCGCCACTTTCTTTCAATGCTTCCAACAACAAAGATGCCAAGAGGTAAAGGGACAGCATCATTACATTAGTTGTCATATCTATAAGACCTCGAGAGTCCATCCATGCTCCGCAAGCGAGACCCTTACAGATTTGTTGCCTCAAATACCTGGACAACTCACACGCCACAAGCAAACAAGATACCTCCTCCTGATCTCATCTGCGGGTTACAACGTCCAAACAACGAGACATAACTCAAACCAAATCTTCTTGCTCTTCCAGATTCTCCAACCTATCATCTATCAGGATTTTCTTCTCTACTACCTCAAATGTCAAGAGAGAGAGAATTCAGGGATGTTGATCGCCACCTAGGCGAGACATCCCCCCATTGGAGATTTGGTGTTTTTGGTCTTCGGTTCTCCACAATACCTACATGCATCTTCCTTACAGCTTTCCTACTCCATGATATTAGACTTTAGACTTTAGATCGTATTCAACATAAAATAGATCTAATTATGTCATGATATCCTAGGAGCGCAATTTGCACTCCCACCTTGTATTTCACATTGTTGTACTTAGCAGTCCCATTGACCTATTTCTAGTCATTTGTTGGACATTAAATTATCTTATCTTATCTTGGCCTCATCCCCTAAGGACCTGTTATCGCACAAGTTGTAGGTTGGGCAAAGCCCGACCCAACCACCAGATGGTGACAACTTTGAGAACACCTACCCACTGTCACCTTAGGCAGGTATTCCCGTCACTTTAGAGATGATGGAATCACCTCAAGGGGGGAATCTTGGTGACCCTAGGGGAATGAGATGAAAAGTGAAGTGATGAAGGAAGGTCCCCCTATAGGTCAAGGTAGAAGATGCGGAAAGGCTTGGGAAAGTGTCTAAGTGGTAGCCAATGGTTGTCAAGAGATAAGAACAACTGCAAAGAATGTTGTACCTGCCCGAGACACAAGAACAAACCAAGCATATATGTATAATGTTAGGTGGACAAGCAAGTTAAGCTTGTTGTACCTAAATGCAGCAGTAAACAACAATGTATATCAGAAAAGGAATAAGTATTAAAGTTGCCAAACAATTGCTAAAATTCCACCGAAAGATGCTAAAGATAAGTTAGATAAACACTAGTGATATTCAAGAATGAAAGCATAAGACTTTAGCAATGAAACAAGGTTGTAATAAAAGGTGTTTGCAGAGATATTTTGCAGCCTTATGGCTGTAGCAAACTAGTTGCTACAGCAGTAAATCCAACCCCCAAAACTCACAAAGAATCCACCCAAAAGTTGCGCTAGACCAAGTAGATAAATGTGGCAAACTCTTGGCAAATTATGACGGTTGAAAAGCAAGTTATAAATGAAAGAGTGTTAGGGTTTCTGCAGCCCTAATGGCTGTAGATGAAGTTTTATAACAGCAGCAAGAAGTACTTGAGAAAAGATGACGGCCTAGTGACTCATTCCAGCATATAGAGCAAAGAATTGATTCCAACTTAGAGAACCTTCAAATCATAAAATTTCACGTTAACCAATGCAATTATACTAGTGCCTTTAGCTATTTGGTTATGGAGTCAAGTAAATAAAGAGATAAACAATGCTATCTCCTTGGGGGTGTAAACCCTTTTACTCCCCAAGACAAGCAAATGCTAAGCTAGGAGATACTAGGAGGGTGTAAACCCTTTTACTTCTAGCAAAACCTTGTGCAACAAATAACTTCTAGACAAAAAATGATAGATAATGGTGGGGTTGTAAATCCTTATACTCCCCAAGAAATCTAGCAAAATCAAACTTGTAACTAAGCAATGAAACATCAATAAAGATAAATCCTTACCTAGTCCAAGAAATGACAAGATAAAGCTCTCCTTACCAAGATAAATCCACCACGCATGCCAAAGAAAAACTCCAAGAAGGGTAGCGCACTACTTCTTCCACCAATAGCATAAAGAAACCAAGATAAAAGAGCACAAGAGAGAGAAGGTTTCCCAAGGAGGGCGCAAATTGCAGCCAAATACTTCTCACAATGGGAGAGTTATGTTATCAAATGAGATTCCCATGATCTCTATTTATACAAAATGTCTAAAACATACTTTGTCCACTTAATTAGGGTAAAACATAAGATAAGGGTCAACAACTCTTATCATACCCCTTTACACAAATAATAATATTTAATTTTCACTTTTGCACTTTAGAAACCCTAAAATAGGATGATGTCACCCCTTTAGGGAGACATTTTGGCACTTGGAGCAAGTAATTGGAGAAGAAAGTGGAGGTCGTTGAGGCTCCTAGTGCCTCCTCTTCATGTGCTAGGGTCAATCCATGTCTCCTCCGGTCAAACCATGCCAAGTGTCAATGCGCAATACCTCCATCACCACAAACCCTATCCCTAGGTGACGTCAAGCCTCAAGAAGTGATGTTTTTCCCCTCCTAGGCAAGTCGTTTGGCAAGTGAGGGCTAGGTCATGTCTTCTAAGGTGTTTTCTAGGACTCCAAAGGCAAGTCATCATGATCCGACATGTGGTCCCTTGGCATCCAACCTGTGGGCTTCAAACCCCATGGAAGCCCAAGCTAGGCTTGTTCCTCCAAAACTATCCACCAAACAAGGTCCTGCAAAACAAATAGGCATGCCCTCCAAGGATTTCAAGTCAAAATATCATGGCAAGTGAAAACCACATCTAATAAACAAGGCACCTAAACATGTGCATCAAAACTACCTCATCAAATTAAACAAACGCTCCAAGACCCTATACAATTGACCAAATTTAGGTATGGGAGGGGTGTCTTAAAAGTCCTATTGGGTAGACCAAAACCCTCAAGTAGGGGATGCTCCCAAGGATGCCCCTTCAAGGTCATGTAGTGGATGATGAGGTGGATAGGGGGTAGACTTCATAGGTCAATGAGTTTCATGACATACAAGGGCTCATATTATCTCATTTATGGGTGTCTTTGTAGAGGGTGTGTTGCACCTTCTTCCTCAATGCAACCTTTTTTCCAAGCCCATTTATTGCCATTCATTAATTAACCGATGATCCAAACACGTGTGCACTCCCAACAGTGAATCGATTAGCTCAAGGAGCAGTAACACAATGTCACTTGAATAAAGAGGTCCACAAAGTGGCACGGGGGTAACCATGTAAAGCATTGTAACGCACTTGTGTTAGTCTTATATTCAAGCGGGATATTTATTATGTGTTTGATATTGTGCAGGTCTTCAATTCTTTCAAGAGAAGCAGTTCATCGTTCTAAAGACCTGACTGGGGGAGCATCTAGAAGGTTTATATTTTAGGCTTTTATCTTTTGCCAGCAACCATCTCCCTGGGCCTTTAGCCCCTTCTTCCCATGAAATGAGGTACATGCCCTTCTTGGGTCACTAAAGTCAAAGGGCCTAGAAGAGGGCAATATGATGGGAACGTAATGAGCGAAAAGTGGTAAGTATGGTCGGGAATGGTACGATAACCCCTCAAAGGATCCCCAGTTGCAAATCTTCCCCAAAGGTTGGCCACTTACTAGGAAATCTATGACACTCACCAAGGTGAAATGGGGTCAAAAGCATAATTTCCAAGCAGGCGTTCTATAATCAAAAGTAGCTTAAATACAACATGTTTAAATGCCTCAAATATTAAGGTGATTACCTACCACAATACTTGACTTGTACCGCATGGAGCAAAACCCAAGCCTTCCAGAAACTAGCTGGTGTGGTGGATGCATTGACGATGGATCCAAAATGTGGTGAGAGAGCAGGCTTTCATATGTGCAAGTGGACACTGCTAGTCACGTGGTCTCTCAGCACTCCATATCTGCAACCTAAGAGCCTCGAGACATTATCTCCTTAGTTATCCCACAAAATGGGGATAACAGGACCGACATAGACAGTTGGATGCATTAGCCCTTTTCTATGGTTTTCAGCAATTGACAATCAACCTGGGTAAAACCAAGGTTATGATCTTCAACGAGTCAAAGAAGGTCCTCTCAAATTGCCATTTCTTCTTCAAAGGGGACGAGATCAAGATCACTAGCACCTATAAATCCTTGGGGGTGAAATTCTCAAGACTTCATTTTAGTTTGAGGCATACTCTTCATCTTTGTGTTAACAAAGGGTATGGGTCCTTAGCCCTACTCAAGAGACGGTGTTTCTAACACCATTTCCAGGACATATCATCCAAGCTATCTCTCATGGACACCACCATCCAACCCACAATTCTTTATAATTTAGAGGTTTGGGGACCTTATGAGTCTGACTAGGCCATGGTTGAGAGGGTTCAAACCCTTCACATTTGACATTATCGAATGTAAACAAATGATCTCTCCACCCATCATTCTTCCAATGGTTCCAAATCAAGATGCAAAATGTACCACTTTTGGGCTTCTACATTTACCAACAATATTGTACTCAACAATCCCATTGACTTACTCTTGTGGTCATTTATTGGAAATCGAGAGAATTATCTTATCTGATTTTATTTTTGGAAATCTTACTCAAAATTTTATAAAATGAAAAAGGACTTACAAACTTACAATTTTTGTCTCAATTCTTCACCAAATCAACCTAATTCTCTTTGGTTGTCCCCAACCAAGTATCAAGCAATGGTTCCAAATCATCCCACTCTTATAATTAGGTTGGCTCCATGACCCCACAAGCTTTGACTACAATACAATAGCTCTTCTTTGACCACACTACAATAGCTCTTCTTTGACCAGGATGACTCTTCGATGGCTCTACTCTTACTGGTGTCTACTCTTCTACCTACATGTGGCATCTCCCCTCATGGACCCTTTGTGTTTTCTTTTTAATTCTCTTCATTCTTCAATATCCACAAGTGGCAACTCTATACCCATGAAAGCTCTAACAACCCCTCTTTGTTGACTACTCTAACAATCCGTCTTATGGCTCGGGCTACTTCTTACAACATTGCATGGGCTTAGGTTCTGACAACTTCCTTATCCCTAACAACCCACAACTTTGACACAACAAATCTCATAACATTACAGGTATATTGTTAGAATAAGGTAGTAAGGCAGAACAGAAGTATCTTTTTATTTTCAATGAGGATGAAAACTAGATCTTATATCTAGAAAACAGATCTACATTACTTGAACAGAGAAAAACAAGCATGTGTGCTTAGATCTAAGATAGTTGAGTTTCTTAGCTAAAAAGTAGATCTTAGAGTAAACATTTGTTCTGATCTTCAATGCTGGAATAAAACTTGTACAGATCTACAGATCTAAACTAAGAATGAAACACAATCTGATCATGAACAACAAACCAAACTTCAGGAGCAAGAAGTAAGAACAAAACTCAATAAACAGACCAGATCTGATAACAATCAATGTTGATACATAGATCTAGATAAATCAAAGCAAAAACTCAAAACAAAGTTCAGATCTGATAAATTGAATAGATGACTTAGCTTGCCCTGAAGTCTTACCTTTAAAGAGGTCACAGCCACACACTAGAGATGCAAAAACATTTGTATTTATGCTCAGACAAAATCTAGCTCATAGTTCCACCATATAGGTTGGATCACATGCCAAGAGATGAAGAACTTTCTTGCCACAAAGGGGATAGGGCCACAAAACTTCCCACTGTCAAACCCTTACTTAAACAGTAGGTAAAACACACAAACCCTCACAGCAAAACTTCTTTAGACAAAACCTCACACAAGGTAGCTTAAGGAAGACCACAAAGCTCAAGAGGTAACACCCCACAGCAGAATAGAGGGCTACACCCACGGTCACATCACAGCAACAAAATAGGAGAGCAGCACCACAGTCATCTCACACAGCAAAACGGAGAGGGGGTTGCATCAGCCACAAAACAGCAGAAGGAAAAGGGGTTGCACCAGCCACACCACAGCARAAGCAAAGGGGGGCCACAACAGCCATACAACAGCATATGAAAAGGGGTCGCACCTATCAGCAGAGGGGGCCGCACCAGCCACACAACAGTAGAAGCAAAGGGGGGGCCACAACAGCCACAAAACAGCATATGAAAAGGGGTCGCACCTATCAGCAGCACAACGTAGAAGAGAGGCCGCACCACATGACTGTCCTCAAAGGGAGCCGCAGCAATAGCAAGAGGAGAGCCGCAGCAAAGGAGAAGATCCGCACACTTTAGGAGTACAAGAACATAACATAAGAGTGTGTGTTGTGTGTGTTGTGAGGGGTAGGGGGGGGTTTATTTATAGTTTAGGCTAGGGTATAAATTTAAATTAAAATAATTTTATTGAATATAACATGTTTAAATTGAATAATTTAAACATGATATAACTTACATTTTAATTTAAACAATATTTAACCCTTAGAACAAAAACAACATAAAACCCCAAATCAACACAAGCAAGGGAAAGGGAGGGTTTAAGAGGGTTTACAAGGTGGCAATACTTGTTCATTCATTTTCAAGGTAACCTTTATTACTTTATCATCATTGCATATGGATCACATCCCTTATGTGGTCATGCCCACCTTCAAGAAGGGTTATGCACCAACAAAGTACTTGATCGAAGATCAAGTTGCCCCAGAACTTTTTCTAGGGTCTTATCCACCAAAGTCCAAGACCAAGGATCAACCCATGCCCTAGGCATGGATACCCTGGACCATGTCCAGGGGCCCTAGACTTATCTAGGGGCTTTAACTACTTGGTCCTAAACCAAGAACCCCAGTGATCTACTGGGGGCCCTCTCAGGGGTCTTACTGCTTGGTACCATACCAAGAACCCTAGTCATCTACTGGGGGCCCTCTCAGGGGTCTTATCCACCAAGGTACAAGACCAAGGATCAACCCATGCCTCAGGCATGGGTACCCTGGACATTTCCAAGGGCCCTAGACATATCTAGGGGCTTACGTTGCTTGGTCTCTGACCAAGAACCCCAGTCATATACTGGGGGCCCTTACAAGGGTCTTTTGCCATGGCACTGACTGTTTGGTCCCAGACCAAGAAACCCCAAGGGTGCACTTGGGGGCCCTAGATCTCGACTAGGGTCTTTTCCATCCTCCCGGAGAATGGCTCTTGCAGCTGCTTTAAATTTAACATATATATTATAAGCAGCTACACTGAGAAAAATCTACAACCTCTATTGATTGATATGCACCTGTAAACGTGACCTTGCAAGACTTAAACTCTCTACAAACTTGCCAACTCTTGTTCATGCCTCAAAATTCACCTTTGTTATGCTAGTAATTCATCCCCATGTGCCCAATCTTAGTGGTGTTGTCTCTCTTTGGATTTCATTTAAAATTATTTTTATAAAAATATTCTTAAAATCACCTTTTGAAATACTTTCAAGGTTGACCTAATTATAAACTAACAAAAACAACTATTTAAATACTTCAAGTCAACTTGTAAATAAAACTTATCAAACTCTTATGTCCAATTTGTGTGTGTTAGCAGTGCCTTGATGCCTCTTATGATGGTAGCAATGCCTCAATGCCTTCCCCCACTTCCTTGGCTTCTCCTCACTATGGATTTGATACCATGTTAGGTTTTACACACACAAGAGTGTAGACAAAAATACACATAAGAATGGGAGAGAATGAATTGATACTTCATTTGTGATGCAATCTCATTACATAGAAGAGTAGTTATGTAACTCCCTAATACCAAATATTTTAATGACTACATTAATCAACTCACGATTACATCACTTTATTATAAAGGCAATACGAAGACTTTATTACCCATTTATGACCATTATAGCTAGAAATTTATTATTGCACATGCTCTATAATACTTTGTTAAATGGTCATATTGTGCATTTGCTCTTCTCAATTCGGAAGTGCTTTATACCCAAAGTGCCCTATCCCACCTTGTACCAAACCAAAGATTGTCCACAAGGGTATTTGAGCTATCTCGCAAGCCAAAAAGCTTCATGGCCAAAATAGTCATGTTTGTTGAAATATAGGTACAATATAACATATTGCACGTTCATTGACTTGTCTAAAGCCCTTTGAACCTCGCTAATTAATTGAAACATTGAAGACAAGTGAGTGCCCCATTGTTCGTGATTTTCTAGAGAGCCCGCAGATATTGAAACAGCTAAAGGAGAACCTCAAATCAAATTGGGCCCAGGACAGGACTAACATGACCAACGACAAAGTGAATGGGAATTTGACGTACACTCATTGGATTTTGAAATTACGGTCTTATAAGAAAATATCTATTAAAGGGAAAGGGGTTGAGAAACTTAGGACTAGAAAATATGGGACTTATAAAATACGGCAAGAGTGGAACAATTTGCATATGTTTTGAAGCTACCAACGAGAACCCAAGAACATAATAGCTTTCATGCATTGTGCTTGAAGAAAGTAGTAGGCCAAAATGTCAAAATTTTAAATACCCAACAACCTCTAGATGATCAAGATTATGTTATTTTGATTCTTAAACACAATTTGACAACTCGAGAAGAAACTAAAGAATAGTACTGTCGTAGAACTCCATTTGGTGGAAGGATTTTCAGCCCTTGGAAGATGCTATGTAGGAAAACCCAGAAATACCCCAACATCCAGCACTCTGATTGCTTTGGGGGCAAAGCTATTCAAGGAGGGGTCACAGTCAAAATGTCTTAAGATAATGCTGCTACTCCTAACTGAAAAGAAATGCTAGCATTCATGCCCAAACGAAGATTAGAAATCCTAGTTTAGAGTTAAAAGGGCTACCATAGAGTCTAGGAAGAACCACAGGGCAACCTTGTTAAGATAAAGATTTATTTTAAACCAATAAGGTTTATCGTGTAAAATCATTTTTGCACATTCAAAAGACAAATGGGCAAAAATGGGAACGAAATCCTGAAATTAACGTCTAAACCTTATAGTAAGCACGTTGTTGGAAATATTCTATTGCAGGTAATTTGCAAGAGACAGAATCCTCGACCAAGTGCAGAGTCCATACTACTGTTGGAGAGTCTTAATTTTGAGTTGGTACCCACACCTTGTCAGTAATGTTTTCAGTCAAGGGGGAAAACTATCTGACAGGTACACCAAACCCTCAAGGAGAAGGGTTTCTTCCAACTGAGATTGTCAACAGAAAAAACAATTATAACAGGAGAGGATACTTGCGCCAAATTTCAAAATTGGTCCACCTTTTTTCACTGCGTTGCTCTTTGTCATTAAAATATCTTTCAAGTTTCAACTGAAATACTCAGTAGCAGCCTATAAAAAAAAGTGGCCCTAATTGTTTGTTTATACACACGCACAACATGTAGAGTTATAGGAATTTAGCAGAAACTGAGTAATGTACCTGGTATCAGGATTGATGCTCCATAGGCTGAGTCCCTCCAAAGAGTGTCCAATGATAGAAGAAACAGGAGCAGACATGAGATTGGCCTCTACATCAGTCCCAGCGTCAAATTCGGCAATATGGAGAAGAATATCCAACATACTGACCATGCCTATATATTGTTTCCTGACAGAACCAGTGAGTTTGTCGGACTCCAATATCATGGAACCCCCTGCTCCTATCCATTGCCCGGGCGGGGCTGCCACTGGCACCGCCAATATGTTGTTTGCAAGCAGTGCATTGAGAGTGTCGGCTATACTCGCCGTGTAGGGCACCTCCACCAGCCTGCGCTTGCTTTGGCTGACATCCCTTACTTTCATACTCTTCAATATCATATCGGCATTCATCTCTTCTTTCTGCGCCATTCTTATTCTCATCATCCGCCACTTCCACTGCAAAAATATGAAAAAGGATTAGCCTTTCTTCCCGGCATGGGCATTGTGCCTCTCCTTCCAACACCTGTCATTCGAAATCGACACAGCAATTTATAATTTGTACGTTTGTTCATTTTCAATATGGCTCTCTAGGTTAGGGGAGTCGGTTATAAACATTCATGACGCATATCACCGACTTGAATTATACCTTTCAAAATGCTCTATTAAATAGAGTTATATAATGGTGTTCGCTAAACGTTTTATTTTTTGAGTTTTTTTGGTTGGAATCTAGTGATCTAAATTTAGACAAAATCATTATTTTTTTGTTGTTTAAATTGTATAAATAGATTATTTCTTTGTTGTTTAAATTGTATAAATAGATTTAGCTTGATGAAAAATTCCTGAGGCATTCTCATTATACAAACTTAGCCACTCAAATCTGTAGATCCAACCATTCATCACTAAATTTCAAGCAAAATCAAACAGAAAACCTCCAAAAAAAAAAAAAAAAAAAAGTTATTTTCACCTTTCCCTCACAGTACTACTTCGCTATCGGTCACCCAGGAGTATTTAGCCTTGCAAGGTGGTCCTTGTTGATTCACACGGGATTCCACGTGCCCCATGCTACTCGGGTTAGAGCGTAACCCAATGATGCTTTTGGCTACTGAACTCTCACGATCTAGGGTGCAGGACTCAACCGCTTCGCCTAGCAGCACATAGGTTATATTGTGCTCTCCCACATTGTTGGAAACGGTGACAACAACTCATCCGTGAATAGGATTCTAGATCCTATAAACCAGGATTGGTTGTAACCAATCCAACCAAGTTAGAATACGAGTGAGATCAAACCAGGATTGGTTGTAACCAATGCACCTAAGTTAAAATATGGATGAGATTACATTTAATAGTCAGTTTCTAATATACATTGCTATAAATTTGTATGCCCGTAGAGGCTGTGAGTGTGTCTGAGAGGAGTGAGA
>ML790384.1:236066-254487 GCA_009831015.1 Picea engelmannii | reverse complement strand
TGGCAGGACAAATCCGGCTGAGAAGAAGAAGATGGGTCCTCCAGGACCATGCTCAAGTCGCTCCTGCTCTCGTACTTCATGTCTAGGACCATGTGGGCCTCGAGACATGATCTCCTAGTTATCCCTAGATATCGGGGATAACAGGCCTTAAGTACTCACCTTTCTCATCACATAGTTACCTGCCAGCGTCGTTAACTCTATTGGTAGCCATTTCCTCGTATTTTATGTCAGCTCTGGTTTTCAAAACTTGCATCATGTCCAATTTAGGAAATGTGAGAATATATTTAAGTCCGTTCAATTCGTTGATGGAGTTTCAACGACCGCCATACAATATGAAGTGTTATAAAGTGCTTTTAAATTAACATTTTAACAAAATAAAATATTTACACCAAAATCTATATGCAATATAAAAGTAAGATATAAGAAATTGCAAATTCAATTAAATATTTACTACAACAAATCTTCTTTATGATTAGTTTTGTTTTTTGTTTTGTTTTTTTTGGGTTGTTTTAATGTATTGTTCTCTACTTTATTTTTTATTTTTTTGTTTGGTTAAAGTTGGTATTATTTATGGTGTTATTTGCGTCGAGCAATATAAGTTGGTGTTAATCTAGGTGTTATTAGTGCCTAGTTTAGCGCCTTATTTAATGTCCAAGTTAGTTTCATATTTAGCTTCCTATTTTGCGCTTTAATTAGCGCCTAGTTTCGCTTCCTTTTTAGCTTTTAGTTTGGCTTCCAATTTAACTCCTAATGTGCCTAAATAGTTAATTTATTGAGTTGTTGGGGGTTAAGTGGATAGGGGCTTTGGGGATTAGGTGATTTAGGGATTTAGGGTCTAGGGATTAAGGGTTACAGTTTAAGGGAATAAGGGTCAAGAGATAATGGATTTGGGGCTTATGGGTTAGGTAGTTTAATGGTTAATTGCTTAGGGATTATATATGGTCAAGGGAT
Source organism: Picea engelmannii (assembly GCA_009831015.1). Taxonomy (NCBI): domain Eukaryota; kingdom Viridiplantae; phylum Streptophyta; class Pinopsida; order Pinales; family Pinaceae; genus Picea; species Picea engelmannii. The sequence continues at coordinate 253,536 of ML790384.1, read as the reverse complement.
TAATGACATCCATCGACCCTGCACATAATCATTGAGATCGTCTACATCTCATTGTCATCATTCGTCATTACCATATGTATAATATTTGTCGGAACTCTCTTGAAATGTCATGGAACTTCCAATACACCCATCACAAATGTCTTCCATCAACCCCTCATAGTGAGTAGTGAATGGGGCCAATGTTGAAATTTCTTCAATTTGTGTTTGTATATATCGAAATTTGACATGGTTAGACTAGACACATGCATTGACGGTATGGGGGGGTTTCAAGACTCAAGGATGTCTAATGTCCCCACATAATCTTTGAGATCGTCCATGTTTACATCAACGTTCATAATGGATGTCTCATTGTCATCATTCATCATTGCCATTTGTAGAGTCTTTGTTGGAACTCTCTTGAAATGTCATGGAACTTCCATTTCACGCATCAGAAATGTCATGCACTGACCCCGCATAGTGAGCAGTGAATGGGGCCAACGTTGAAATTTCTTCAATATGTGCATGTATGTGTCGCTATTTGATGTGGTTAGACTAGACACATGCCTTAACGGTATGGGAGGGTTTCAAGACTCAAGGATGTCTAATGTCCCCACATAATCTTTGAGATCGTCCATGTTTGCATCAACGTTCATCATGCACATCTCATTGTCATCATTCGTCATTCCCTTCTATAGTATTGTTGTCGGAACTCTCTTGAAATGTCATGGAACTTCCAATACACCCATCACAAATGTCTTCCACCAACCCCGCACAGTGAGCAATGAATGGGGCCAACATTGAAACTTTTTCAATATGTGCTCATATGCGTTGAAATTTGGCATGGCTAGACTAGATAATTGCCTTGATGGTATGAGAGAGTTTCAAGACTCAAGGATTTTTATGTCCCCACATAATCTTGATATCGCCCATGTTTGTATCAACGTTCAATATAATGGATGTCTCATTTTTATCATTCTTCATTGCCATCTATAGAATCTTTGTCGAAACTCTCTTGAAATGCCATGACACTTCCAATACACCCATCACAACTGTCATCCTACATCGATCTTGCACAGTGAGTAGTGAATGGGGCCAACGTTGAAATTTCTTCAAATTGTGCATGTATGCATCGAAATTTGACATGGTTAGACTAGACACATGCCTTGATGGTATGTGAGGGTTTTAAGACTCAAGGATGTCTGATGTCCCCACATAATATTTGATATCGTCCATCTTTACATCAACGTTCATCACGTACGTCTCATTGTCATCATTCGTCATTTCCATCTATAGAATCTTTGTTGAAACTCTCTTGAAATGTCATGGATATTCCAATACACCCATCACAAATGTCATCCACCAACCCCGCACAGTGAGCAGTGAATGGGGCCAACGTAGAAATTTCTTCAAAATGTTCTTGTATGCATCGAAATTTGATGTAGTTAGACAAGACACATGCCTTGACGTTACAGGAGGGTTTAAGGACTCAAGGATGTTTGATGTCCCCACATAATCTTTGAGATCATCCACGTTTGCATCAATGTTCATTTTTTACATATCATTGTTATCATTTGTCATTGTTATTTGTAGAATCTTTGTCGGAATTCTCTTGAAATGTCATGGAAATTCCAATACACCCACAACAAATGTCATCCACCAACCCCGCGTAGTGAGAAGTGAATGGGGCCAACGTTGAAATTTCTTCAAATTGTGCATGTATGTGTCAAAATTTGATGTGGTTAGACTAGACATGTGCCTTGACGGTATGGGATGGTTTCAAGACTCAAGGATGTCTAATGTCCCCACATAATCTTTGAGATCGTCCAATACGTTTGCATCAATGTTCATCATTGACGTATCATTGTCATCATCCATCATTTCCATTTGTAGAATCTTTGTCAAAACTCTCTTGAAATGTCATGGAACTTCCAATACACCCATCACAAATGTCTTCCACTAACCCCGCACGATGAGTAGTGAATGGGGCATATTATCGCACAATTTTTACTTTTATAGAAGGAAAGGTACAAGGAAAGAAAATTGGCATAACTTGAGGTTATCCTATCACTGTCACCTCAATAGGATTCCTCTTTCTATTTAAAGTTGTAGGCCCAGGGGAGATATACCCGATGACCTGGGGGTTTGAGAAGGCAAGGTCAAAATGGCTAATAAAAAGTCCCCTCTCACAAGTCACCACTAATCAGGAAGGCATGGGGTTATAACCAATGAAGTGATAATATATCAAGGTGCACCTACTTGGAACAAAGCAACAAGAAACTATATATATTGCAAGTACAACTTGTTGGTTAGCACTTCATAAAACCATAGACTTTCTCAAATAAAGAAATTGGCTGATAATGATGAAGTAAACAGAAAATTATAACAACAATATTTATGAGGTAATACTTCACAATAAGTGCCTTGAAACAACTTCAAAATGACTAAGAATAATCAACCATTAACATCATAATACTAACATTTATTAGAAGCAAACAAGGCAATGCATTAATCATCCTTTTCAATTGATTTTAGAAGCTTTTAATGCTGCAGTGTATGGTTGTAGCTTACTTTAGTAACAACGACAATAATGTTAGTAGGTTAGGCTATTATAATGTTAGAAATGGTTAGTAGGAAGCTTAAAGTATAGGTTTTGATGGTTGTTTTGATCAATCACTCAATAAGAAGACTTATACTAGTGCTTCAGGGAAAATGGAGTCAATGATATGGCAACAAATGTTGGAGGAAAATGATGATAATATGAGAGTCAAAGACAAGAGAGATGAATAGTTGGAGTGTTGGTAACCCAAGGCTCCAACTATCAAACCCTAGGGGAAACTGGCTACTAAGATGTAGGTAACCCCAGGCCTTAGTAGAATTTCCTCCCTCTTCAACTCATTGATGAAGCAAAAATAGCTAAGATGAAGCAAATCTAACTAGGGTGTTGCAATGGCAAGGCCCTAGCGAATGCTTCGAGAAAATCAACCTCTTGACAAGATCTAGTAGGTGAAGGCTTTTAAAGCTAGGACAATAACATGTGCTAGTCTTCCTAGGGTTTTAAACAAGCAATTTCATAATATCCATGTAAATGCAAGATAAATAAGACTATAGCCATTCAATTAAGAAGAATTGAATAAATATCACTTACATACATCAAGAATCATCAGGAAAAACCCTAATTGAACACTTCCACCAAGAAACTTGTCAAAATACTCCAAGATTTAGCCTTCCTCAACAAGTGGGCCTAAAATTTCAGCCAAGTAACCGTAGATAGGGCGCAAATTTTAGTCCTCACAAGTGTGAGTGAAAGATGATGAATAATATAAGGGCTAAAACCCTTATTTATACAATATTAATAACCAAAATTAGGTCAAAAAGGCCAACATGGCCAATTACATGTAATATCCAGTTTTTACATTAAATGTCATAATAAAACCCTAAATCAAGCTGTAAAGATGATGTCATTCCCTTTTATGGTGATGTTAGGCCTTTTTAGAGCAACGTTGGCCTCCAGGAGAAAAACGTTAGGCCTCCTTGGGCCTCTGGATCTTTCCACTTGGCACACAACTGCCTCCAAAGTGTCCAAAACACTCGGTGACATCATGGGCCTTCCAAGGCCTACATCATGGTGAGAAGGGAAAGACCACCCTAGGTCCAGGCTTGCCAAGTTGTCCCTGGTGGAATGTCCTTCTCTCTCTCTGGTGCAAACCCTTGATCTGTCTCTGCCCCTGGCTGGGGTCTCAGCATCCATCTGGTGGGATTTTATCCCAATGGAGGTTCGAACTAATCATCTCCCCATATGTCCTTATCCATCGGGTGTGGCCCTGCAACATCAACAACTACGCCCTCCATGGGCTCACAAGTCATAGGGATCATAGTGATGCCAATCTCATCTAATAATCAAGTTATTTAAACATGTGCATGAAACCCCCTTTCCCAGACAAGTGCTAAAAGACGTCATGCTATTCTACAAGCCAGGTTTGGAGGGGATGCTAGGATGTCCTATTAAGATAGTGCTCATTGTATGTGGGATGTTTCTGGGTGAAGACAAATACAAGCCATGTAAGTGGATGAGGTGGTAAGGGATTTATGGGCAATGGGTGTAGTGATAACAGGGAAATGTATGGCTTACCTGTGGGTACCTCTGAAGAAGGTGAGTCGCACCTTGTCATGGATGCAAATGTTTCCAAGCCAATTCATGCCTTTTATCTTTTATTCTTATTTCTTTTTCTTTCAAGAGACTAGTTAGGGGACATTGCCCTGGCGTGGTGACCAATGGTGACAATGTTACCCATAAGCATTTCATGGAAATGAGAAGGTTGGCTCGTGATGAGACCCCCTTTCTCTTGCCTATGCCACCAAGAGCCACTACCCTAGCATGGTGACCAACTAAATGGTAGTGTCATACCGCTACATGTTCATGGACCTAATAGGTTAGCTCGTGATGAGACCCCTTATCCTCTAACTAGGTCTTGATTCATTATTTTTACGGGTCCCTCTGTTTCTTGCTGAGAAGCCTTTTATTGATTTCTTGGGGATCCCTGAGCGAAGCATATGAAGGTTTCATTCTTTTGGATTTTATCTTTTTCCATCTACTTTTAACCTCTGAGCCTTTAACCCCTTCTTCCCACAAGGTAAGGTACAACCCTTTGCTAGCTTGGTAAACCCAATGCTCGAACTAGTGTATGGGATGGATGAGAGGGAAAAAGATGAAAAGTGGTAAGTATGGTGGGAACGGACAATGACCTTTCATGAACCCCCCTAGTGGAAACTCAAACCCTGTGGGAACCAGCTTACTAGGGCATCCTTTCATTCCCCCCAGGTGTGGTCAAGTGGAAAGGCATAAGGTCCAAGCACACGTTAGAAGTAAAAATAATTAAATTCACATATTTAAATGTTTTGAGAATCAAAGTGACACATACCATGATACCTGGACTCATTACCTCATGGAGCAAGACCCATTTCTACTTAAGGACTAGGTCGATGGGATGGATGTTGTTGTTGCTGACAAGGTGGAGGCCTTGAAGAAGAAAAAGGATGGGCCCTCCAGGGCTAGGCTCAAGTCGATCTGGCTCTTGGTACTCCATGTCTAGGACCTGTGGGCCTTGAGACATAATCTCCTTAGTTATCCATGGGCTAGGGGATAACATGGCCAACGTTGAAATTTCTTCAATTTGTTCTTGTATGTGTCGAAATTTGACCTGGTTAGACTAGACACATGCCTTGACGGTATGGGAGGGTTTCAAGACATAAGGATGTCTGATGTTCCCACATAATATTTGAGATCATCCATGTTTACATCAACGTTCATAATGGACATCTCATTGTCATCATTCATCATTTCCATCTGTAGAATCCTTGTTGGAACTCTCTTGAAATTTCAAGGAACTTCCAATACACCCATCACAAATGTCGTGCACCGACCCCACATAGTGAGCAGTGAATGGGGCCAACGTTGAAATTTCTTCAGTCTATGTCTATATGCATCGAAATTTGATATGGTTAGACTAGAAACATGCCTTGACGGTATGGGAGGGTTTCAAGACTCAAGTATGTCATATGTCCCCACATAATCTTCGAGATCATCCATGTTTTCATCAATGTTGTTCATGCACGTCGATCTCATTGTCATCATTCACCATTCCCTTCTATAGAATCTTTGTCAGAACTCTCTTGAAATGTCTTGGAAATTCCAACATTCCCATCACCAATGTCATACATTGACCCCGCACATTGAGCACTGAATGGGGCCAATGTTTAAATTTCTTGAAAATGTAACTATATGCATTGAAATTTTACATGTTTAGACTAGGTGCATGCATTGACGGTATGGGAGGGTTTTAAGACTCAGGGGCATCATTATCTTCATCATTTCCATCATCATCATCACCATATTCATCATGACCCAATTTCCCCATCCATGCCAATAAAGATCAAACCCGACATACCCATCTTTAGAGTGAAACCTAATAAAGATGCCAATTTTCATGTATTTGTAATTTTCTTGTGTCATTCTTCGAGATGCTTCAACCATGAATCTATTAATTTGAGATAGCCCAAAAGAATTTTATAGGGTCCAGCATGCAAGTGGTTTAATTATTAATGGGTTAGGGATTATATTGGGTGAATGGCTTAATGACATCCATCAACCCTATATGGTTAGCAGTGAATGAGGCCAATGTTGAAATTTCTCCAAACTGTGCATGTATGCGTCGAAATTTGACATGGTTATACTAGGCACATGCCTTAATGGTATGGGAGGGTTTCAAGACTCAAGGATGTCTAATTTCCCCACATAATCTTCAATATCGTCCATGTTTCAAGGGGTTAGGGGTTAGATGGTATAAAGGTTAAGGTCTTAGGTTTAGGCTTAGTGAAATATTTCAATTTGTTTTAAAATATAAATTAATGAAAAAACTTCAGATACATTAATTAGCCTAATCATCTGGATTTACATTGATTTACATATACAGTATATTTAATTATGTTTTTCAACAATTGCCAATAAATGACCACTGACCATGCTAACTCTTATCCAAGTAATCCTAATTTTTTTTGCCAACAATTCATATCAAATATTGAACACTTTAACAATATTGCAATAGGTAATTTGTATTGTTGGAAATAATACTAAAGCATTTCATGAAAGTTTGGGCCATAAGAATCAACATTTTAAAAATTGGATTACAAATAATTCTGAAAATTTAGAAGTCTTGGTCACTAACATTATTGTCTGCAACAATGTAATCTGGTTTATCATTGTCAATGTTCATATGTTCTTTAAAATATTTAATATTATCATCATCCTCATCTTGACCTACATCATCTTCATCATCATTGAAATTTGATTGTAGACCATCTATATTGTTACTAGATGTATTTGGATCATCATTTTCTATACCATCCATATTGTTGTCTTCCATAACATCATCTAACTTTGGATTGTTGTCTTCTTGTGCCTGAACATAGCCATCTTCAACATCATCATGGTTATTAATTTCTTCTATGTTCTCTAATCCCCCTCTCTCATTTTGTTGGACATCATTGTTTTGCTCAATATCCACCAATGCATTGTCAAATACATGCCTTAATCTTGGATCGTAATGTATGACAAATATCCATTTCGTGTCCAAAATATCTTCATAGAAAAATACCTGCACATGAACAACATACATATATTAGACATATCTTATAACACTTTTATTGATTAATAAACACATATATATTATCTCAATAAACTAGGAATCAATAGATTAATGATCACTATTGCTTCTTATTTGAGTTAAAGAAATACCTACTCACAATGAATTGGTAGAACATAAGGCTCCTTATCCTCCGGTAGGAACCTCGAGGAATCTATAGAAAACAATCCACTATGGGTATCATGTCTTCGTGTCCTCTCAAATATGCCATACTATCTACAGTTAAAAATACAACATTTAAAAGAGCGGTAATCCAACTCAATAATTTCTTGGATTTTTCCAACATATTGTAGATTCCCTTCAATAATATTCTTATCTTTTGAGCTTGCTCGACTGGATTGCTTGAAATCAACCATGATGCCACAATCAAAGGATCGTCTCTTTACATCTACAATTTCTACACGATAATGTCGTCCATATGCCCACATTGTAGGTATTTCCTCGCCTATGAAAAACCATTTATTTTAGTGAAACCAAATATAATGACGAATATTAAAAGAGTTAATAGTGTCAAAATTGTAAGGAAACAACATTTTGTAAAATTCCAATTGTACCTTTCTTTCACATCCTCTACACATGTTGATTTCATCTTTTATTTTTATTTTTTATGTTTTAATCTATACCTCCATCTTCTATTTGATTTTGAATTTGTTCAGTAACCCATTCTAGAGTGCAATCTTTGCCCCATTCCCCAAGAAGATCACTAGGAAGTGGAGTATTCCTCGGATTGGATCTCTTAAATTCTCTCATTGCTTCTAACACTTCTTCTCTATTTTTATCATACAAATTAATCCATTTGTTCATAAAGCCCATGTGGTACAGAATGAGATTGTTGAGTATTGCACTTTCGTCTACACCAATTAGATGTCAACATGTTTATTTCAAACTCCAAATGTTATGCAGTTAATTTGACAAATAAAATACAATGCAAAATAATGATTGCAAGGAAAACAACCACATTAATTATCATGAATTTACTTACTAATTTCTACTTGAACACCATTAAATTGTGGTTTTTCTCCATAAATAATATTTGATGCTCGTTCATCATCCCAAAAGCGTGGCCCATCTTCAAAATCCTTACCAAAGAATTCACATAGGAAGAAAAATGCTTCATTCAAAACATACCCTTCAACCATACAACCCTCTGGATGTGCCTTTTGTCGGACATAACTTTTTAGAGTTTTCATATACCTCTCAAAGAAAAGCATCCACCTCGTTGATATGACACTTGCCAATTCAATGTCATCGACTACATGTATAAGTAAATGGACTTGTAGGTCCATGAAACTTGTATGGAGGTCCTTCTCAAGTACACATACAATTTCTACAATTTCCTTCTTCCATTTTGGTACTTCGCATTCATGGATCTCCTTGGAGGTCACCCACCTAATATAAGAATAGTAAATTAGTATGAACATTTAGTGAAAAATTAAAATGGAATATAATATCTCTATGTCTCTCACATGTGAACATTTCATACCACACACCTTGTAAATGATGACAATCGACTTATGGCTTTCCTTAAGTCAACGGTAAGACATGAATCCCCCCTACTTGCCAATGGCATGATATGCTATCAAACACACTCATCAAAGGTCATTAGCAATTTTTCTCACACAAAAAAATATCAAAATATATTTAGTACTTAATCAATATTACCAATAAAACTTAAATGATGATATATAATACCTTCAGAAAATTATGAAATCATGTATTTTAAATCCTGTGATATGTCCATCAATTATAAAATCTTTATCCAATGATGACCTATAGCCAGTAGGTGTCCTTATTGAATGAGCGACATTTTTTAGTTGGTCTACCTCTTTTTTTTTTTCAAAATCCATGGAGCTTTTGCATATGTTTCATTTTCCCTATCAATGGCCACAAATGTCTTCTATCAAATTTGGTACACGAAAGAGCAATATCTCTCCTCGAAGACAAAGTGTCCTTCTCTTTTCCTGATATATGTTGAAATATAGAATATGGGACATTTTTGAAGATGTGCATATGATCTAATAGTTGACATATTAATATATCCTTCCAGTAAGGGAGCTCATAAAATATGGATTTCCTTTTCATTCCTTCTGGCATATTAACTACAACTTGTTTTGGTTCTTCAATTGAATCACTACGATAAAAAAAATCCTCCCAATATTTCAATTCAACATCTTCATACTTCTTAATCCAATCACCTGGACCCATAATAATGGGAGGGCCTCTGTTTTCAACTTTTCCATCAAATCGATTCTTTAGACGATTTCTAAACTTATGATCTATTGGTAGAAAACCATGTTGTTTGTGTAAATAAATTTATGTACATCTTTAGAATACCTCCCTTGAAATTGATCTGCACATCTTGGAAATGCAAATATCCCCTATGTTTGAAGCCCTGCAATTCAATAAGTAATGTTAATAACATCATAATAATAGTATAAAAGTAAATAGATTGAATTGATTGATAGATTGATAATCGAGGCTCTGTGGCTAGGGTTTCCCTAGCCGCAGTCTCTTGCTTTTCCTCCTTTTGATGCTGCGTCCCCATCCCATCGGGATCGAGTGAGAGATTTCTTTGGTGGTGGATGTGCTCCCTCTAGAGAGGATTAGACTTTTTTCAGGTGTTTTTCTGGTGGACGCGCTCTCACGAGAGCGAATCTGGTCTGTGTTTCTTCGGATTTGTAGTTTAGTTTTGAGTATGCTACCTTATGCTCCATATCAAGATTTCTGTGGTCTATTCATTTGTCTTCAGAGAGCCAGTTTTTGGTTATCACTGCCCTTTGCTTGCCGAGTTCAGCATGGACCCGTTCTGATGGCTGCACCCCTGGTGCGGATCCATTTTGGTTGAGGTTTGCAGTCAAGAATGTGAGTGTTTTTTCTAGGGTGTCGTCTGGTGCTTTTATTTTCTAAAATATTAATCTTAGATCTGTGTTTATGGTGCATGATCCATCGTCTATGGGTTGATGGTCATTTTTTCTTTAGCCTTTAGTGTGTGTGGGAGTTTTCAGAAGTTTTCTTTGGGGTTGGAACTCACCAATCCATAACAACTGGTATGTTCAGGGCTTGATGCAATGTCATGTTTTTCTCAGTGGTATTGGTGGCTTGGGATCCCTGTGTCCCCCTCGGGTCTGGGTTTTGGAGTGGAGGCTCGGGTTTGAATCAAAACTTTGAGGTCCTTCTTTTTCAGGCGTGTAGTGTTGATTTTGTAAGAATCGAGTCAACACTTTGAGGTTCGTTAAGGGCGTGCGGTTTTTGGTTTTGTGGTTGTAGACTCTCTTGATGTCCCTATGGACCTGTATTTTGAGGGGGTTGATTGTTGCTCTGGCCTGGTCCATCCTTGGCTGATATTGGTGGCTATTCTCTTTATAGACTTCATTTTTACTGGGGCCACTCTTTGAGGGACATTTTCATTGCGTTCTTCCTCTAGAGGTTGAAAGAATTTTTAGACTAAATGCATGCTCTCTGTATGCATTATTCACAATGTAATTTTTATGTATCTTAATAAAAAATGCGCTTTTTTCTTTTCGAAAAAAAGAGAGTATAAAAGTAAGTATGAAAGTTGGGATGAAAATAAATTATGAGTGTGAATACGTAAATATTTTGTCTTATCGGAACAGACACCAAGTCTTGGGAAATCATGAATAGTCCAACATATCACACCATACAATATGAAGATCCTATTTGATGGAGGACGTGATATGTCACACATTCTTATGCCTTTCTATAGTAGTTGCATCTCATCAATAAAAGGTGCAATATAAACATCCATATTTTTAACTTGATGTTTTCCTGGAACAATGAGAGTCAACATAAGGTGCTCCTTTCTAACACTTATCCATGGGGGAATATTGTATATTATCAATCCGATTGGCCAAACACTATAATTTGAGCTGAGGAAAGAGAATGAGCACACTCCATCAATTGCAAGACCAAACCTAATACTATGTGGTTCATCTTTGAATTTACTTGGCCATTTTTCCTCTATGTGTTTCATTGCTTTGGAGTCGGCCGAAATTCGTATGATTCCATCTTTACTCGTGTTCTTTGCATGCCAGTCCATCAATTGCGCAAGTGACTTGCAACGAAACATTCGTTGAAGTCTAGGTATAATTGGCATGTGACGTAAAACCTTCTTTGGAACTGTAGGACCTTATACATTTGTATGATATCTCTTCTCTTTGCATACAGGACATTCTACCTTGTTTTGATATTCTTCTCTGTATAAAATGCAATCATTTTTACACGAATGAATTTTCTTATATTCAATCCCCAACTCATCCAACAACTAACATGCTTTTCCGCAAGTTGATGGCAACACATTCTCTTCAGGGAATATTTTAGTTTTTAGTGCCTTGTAAGATTGCGAGAGATTAAATCAATTAAATGTTTGACTTATGATGAACATGTTTGATATGTAAATATATACTACTATTGTTTATATACAATATCTGGTTTATAACATCCCCTTAAAGAAATATAAATGTAGTTGATGAATTTTTACAAATTACGTACACCAATTGACAATGCAAAGTAAGAAATACATTTCAACTCACTTCAGTAGGGTAGTGAATCCTTTGTCTGACCAACCAAATAGTGATTTGATTTCTAATAATATCAATGTGCATGCAAGTTTTGAGGTTCTACTTGCACTCGATCTGAACACGGGTGTCTTTGCAACTTGTTTGATTAACTCTTTCAGGTTGTTATCGTCAAGATTACGTTGGTGGTAATTACCCCTGCTATCATCGTTATTGTCAACCATATGATCATTATCATCATCATTGTTTCCATCCCCAAAGAAGCCTATAAGCATTTCATTCAATCCTTCTTCATGCACTGCGTTTTCACTGTCATCATCATCATTAAAGTTATGTGGCATGACATCATTGTATGTTAATCTCATTAGCTCTTCAAACTTATCAATTGGTAGTATTCTCTTCAATGTTGCTCTTTTCGCCCTGGTATGGTTTAAAGGATAGTTTGGATCATCCCATCCAAATCTTAATAACCCAGTTTGATCTTGGGTATTAGTAGGTGTATCATCAATGTCTTCTACCTATCAACAAACACAAGAATTATTTAATGTTTGGCAAGAATTGGATAAATCATAATTGTATCAATTTCAAATAAATATAATCAAATATATTGTCATAACCAATAAGAATATAGAATGTATGAACATATATACGTCAATTGAATAGTGGAATATTATTTTATATACTACTTCTTTTATACAATAATTTAAAATAAAACACAATTTTGACAACATAATGTATAAAATGTCAATCCACACTAATTGATTATTCATTGGTTTTATGCCCTTACAAACATCCTTAGGGAGACCTTGTTCTTCTCTTTTCTTTCATTCAGGAGTGTGTTTTAAGAAGGGGTAATTAATCAATAACTCATCCCCAATGGTAAGGTCCATAATAGCCTCAACCATTATCAATCTATCAACCTCTCTTTCCATATCTCCATCTTTATAATTTATAACTTCAACAAATTGACAATTCGGTCTTACATTAGGGTCCCTTCCCTTACTACTATTTATAAAACATGCAATATTTGTGTGTGTGTGTGAACGCCCATCTATATACATAAGATGACCTCTATTAATTTCTTTTTCACTTTCCAATTGAAGACTATGTGTATACATATTCGAATTTAGACCATATGCTAACATGATAGGCTTATATTTTGCTAGCCTTCTCCATTCACCACTGTAATATGATGGACCATAATATGACATTAATCTCATAGTGGTTTGTTTTGAATTGTCTATTTTTAGATCCCACATGGACATTTTGGACAGTAAAGAGGCCTAGATTTGCTCCATGAATATTGGAGGGCCATATCATGTAGTTGTATCTCGAAAATTGAAACACTTCATGCACTCTAGGTAGTTGTTGATCACTGGGCCAAGCGCAATATAGTCAACGATAAAATGTCTCTTTGTAAAATGATGTCAAACTCAGGGGAAAGTCATCATCTCCATCACATTCATTCTCATAGGGTATGTAGTCCACCTTCCCCTTGTCTTTAAGAAAATCATGCATCTTGAAAGCAGTTCTTGTTCTATTACTTGTTTTCATCAAATCCTCATCTTCGAAGCTCGTATATGTGCACATATTTTTGTTAGATGTATCATCCGATAAATGATCATCACCCTCTAGGATAGCAGTTGGTGCTCCAGGAAACTTTAAACCAAGAACTTTATCCTACATGTATTCATTAAGAAAAAAATTAATTATTTAAATAATATAAAACAATGTTTAAAATAAGTATACATATTATTTATATCGAAAATTCCTTACCACAATTCCAATTGGATTTGAATCGATTGTAGGAGGCATACTACCCACTGGAAGCTCATCATCTATGTAATGTCTTTGTACAATCGCTCGTTTGAATTGTTTCTTTCCACGACATACAAAACATCCACAAACAACAATTTTCTCAAAGTATTCATCCCATGTACTATAGTCCAAACCAACCTATTGTTCAGTGCAATCATTTGTTGTGTCTGTAGGATCCATTGTCATATCCTCTTCCACCCACTGTCCTCTACGTGATTTAACAGTTTTAGGTCCACGTCCATGTACATATATTTTTCTTTTGTTAGTTGAATGCTCAAGCTCTACATTTTCTCCAATCTCCATCTAAAATGATCAACAACATGCATTCATTTCTGACTAGATTGGATAATACACTATAAAATTTAATAATTTCATGAAAAAAGATGGACATTTCACAAAATTCCATCGGATCAGTTTTTCCTAAGTTAAGTCAAAATTAGAGTACCTAATGTCCTGCGTCATTCGTTGTGTCCTCATTTGATATGACACGATCTGTTGCCATGGCCTCATCTAGCTCCTGTAATACACAACATAGTCAATAATGTTTAGTACACCAATTATATCATTTCAATGAATATGTTATGCAACAAAAAACCGCACCTTAATCACATTTTTGACATATTGATATCATGTTTTGGAGTTGAAAAAAAAAACAATTTTACGACCCTAGGTATTTACATCGAGCCAAAATTTCAACAAGAAAAGTATCCAACATCCCTATCCCACATGGCCATCCTAATTTTCAAACTTTTCCTTTGATCATAGAATCACATTTAATCGCCATTCTTGTGCATTTTCAACCAATAAGTTTGAGCTCAAAGGCCACATGGAAAAAAATGACTTTATCTCCTCTATGTTGTAGCATTTGTGAATTCATAAAGCGATGCAGACCCCCCCTTCTTTCCTCGGGGCTGTTCGACCTCCCGATCAAGGATCGTTAAGCACTTGAGATGGATTATCTCCTCGAGACCTTGTTGGCCCCAAATTGAATTAACACAAGCCCTTTTATCCCCTTCGGCGTAGGTCGCATGGTACCCACGAACCCCTTTCCTTAGCACTTTTGAAAATTTTAAATTTTTTGCTCTATCTCCTTTCCACTAGCACTTCTCCACATGCGACCTCAGCTATGATCCAAGGCTTAATATCATGGGCGCTTCATAACTTCGGGCTTCGGCATATTGGGATGCACCTACCTCCCTTTTCCCTGAAATACTTTTCCCTGAAGTTTTGTAAGTTTTAAACCTGTGAAGTAAAGCAATGCATATAGATTCTTAAGCAAAACAGAATTTAATCAATGGCTCATACACATATTACATAGAGATTTTATACCGAAAACCCTCAACCAGGAAAACCTTTCTTATATTCATTATATCAAATTTCACCATTCACCATACAATATATATACAATGTATATAGGGGCTTCCATAGTGCAAGATATTAGATATTATTTTTGGGATTAACTGTGTAGTGTAAGTCATTAATCTATGACCCATATTCATGAGTATTAGTCTTCAATCCCATTTCTTCACCCCTGTGAGCATCACCCGATGCAATGAGTGCTAAGTGGACTATTCAAATCATGAGAATTATTGGTCAGTTGAGACTAATACTCATGAATATGGGTCATAGATTAATGACTTACACTACGAAGTTAATCCCAAAAATAATATCTAATATCTTGCATTGCGGAAGCCCCTATATACTTAAATAATAAGAGTCGAGGGAGCTCTAACTGGGTAGTTCATAAGGCACAATAATTGCTAAGGTTTTGCAAATGGGGTAGCAAGCTAAGTGGGCTTGATTGTGGGGAAAACTCCACAGTTAAGCATGCTTGAGCCAGAGGCGTCTTGGGATGGGTGACCACCTAAGAAGTCCTGGTTACCGGGTGCAAGCCCCGAAAGTGATGATTGAGGCTATGTGATTCATTTCATTGGCTTCAATCCCATTTCTTCACCCCTGTGAGCATCACCCGATGCAATGAGTGATAAGTGGACTATTCAAATCATGAGAATTATTGGTCAGTTGAGACTAATACTCATGAATATGGGTCATAGATTAATGACTTACACTACGCAGTTAATCCCAAAAATAATATCGAATATATACAATGTTTTTAGGTATTTCGTAGATACCAAAACCTTAATCCCTTAATACGGGATTAATTTAGTAAACCACTAAAAATAGCAAAAACCGCCCAAAAAACAATTTCGGGGCGCTGCCCCGGGCTACCGCCTGTTGTCGAACGCTGCGCGTAACCAGGGGGGCATACCTGCCTCCCCCCCCGGGACCCCCCTAGGAAAGCGTCCGACGCACACGACACAAGAGACACTACTAGAGGGATCGTCAGACGTAGTTGTCGAACCTGACACACCCACACACATGCAAAGAATATAACATATACCCAACATTCTCCCACTTGTTGTTTTCTTTGCATCCAGGGGTCCACAGGATTATATAGTCAACAATCCAGGGCAGCAATGCCCATTGTCACTCTACACCAGGAGAACTTTTCTGTGCTTACAGACTTTGTCAATAAATCTACAACATTCTTCAAAGTGTCAACCTTTTCTAGCAACACCTTATTTTCCTCAACCATGTCTCTCACAAAGTGATACTGAACATCAAAATGCTTTGTATTCGAATGATAAGCTGGGTTCTTTGCCAAGAAGATTGCACTCTAACTGTCACAATCTAATCTCACTGCTTGTTGTACCAACCCAATACCTGAACACAATCTCTGTAACCATATTGCTTCCTTTCTTGCATGAGTGGCTGCCATGTATTCAACTTCTGTAATTGAGAGTGCTAGTACAACCTGTCTTTTGCTCATCCAACTGATTGCTCCTCCAAATAGGTTAAACACATACCCACTTGTAGATCTTCTGCGATCTAGATCTCCAGCCCAGTCTGCATCAAGAAATCCATGTATGTCCACCACTTTGTCCAATCCTGGTTTTCCCTTGTAGCACAATCTATAATTGGTAGTGCCACGCAAATACCTGAAGACCCTCTTTATAGCTGTCCAATGCTCCTTCCCTGGTTTTGACATATACCTGCTCAAAACTCCCACTGCATGTGCAATGTCCGGTCTAGTACAAACCATTGCATACATCAAACTACCAATTGCACTGGCATACGGAACATGGGACATGCCCTCTTCTTCTTCCCGTGTCTTGGGACACTGATCTGCAAATAACTTTACACCTATAGGAATAGGAATCTTGACCGGTTTACTTCCATGCATATTAAACCTCTGCAATATCGTCTCAACATATTTTCTCTGATTCAACCAGATTTTTTTGTTTGCATGATCTCTTTTAATCTCCATTCCCAGAATGAAGTTAGCAGCACTGAGATCCTTCATGTCAAATTTGGAGGATAGTTGTGATTTCACCTCCTTGATAACATCCATGTTATTTCCTACCAACAACATGTCATCAACATACAACACTACATAAATGAAGTGATTACCAACCTGCTTGGAATATACACAGTGATCAGTCCTGCTTCTTACAATTCCCAATCCAAGGATATATGTGTCAAACTTTTGGTACCACATCCTAGGTGATTGCTTTAGACCATATAGTAACTTCTTTAACTTACAGACCAACTCTTTCTTTCCCTTCACTACAAAGCCTTTTGGCTGCTTCATGTAGATTTCTTCTTCCAAATCCCCATGTAGGAATGTTGTCTTCACATCCATCTGTTCCACTTCAAGATCAAAAGCAACAACAATAGATAAAAGAAATCTAATAGAAGTTAACTTAGCAACAGGAGAAAAAATCTCACCAAAATCAATTCCCTCTACCTGGGAATAACCTTTTGCTACTAACCCAACTTTGTATTTCTCCACTTTACCTTGTGCATTAAACTTCTTCTTAAACAACCATTTGCTACCAACATATTTTCTTCCAGCTGGCAACTCAACTATATCCCATG
>ML790384.1:214882-236016 GCA_009831015.1 Picea engelmannii | reverse complement strand
TCTACCTGGGAATAACCTTTTGCTACTAACCCAACTTTGTATTTCTCCACTTTACCTTGTGCATTAAACTTCTTCTTAAACAACCATTTGCTACCAACATATTTTCTTCCAGCTGGCAACTCAACTATATCCCATGCCTCATTTTTATCCAAGGCATCCATTTCTTCAACCATGGCTTTCTTCCAGAGTTTACTATCCTCTGAATTCATTGCTTCCCTGATAGTTATGGGATCATCATCAGTAATAGATAAAGCAAAATTGGAACATAAATCAAGTGGACTATACCTTTCTGGTTTCCTTTTATCTCTCACTAATCTCCTCAATACTGGGGTATGAGGTTCTTCTTCTTCTTCTTCTGCTTCATCTTCTTCAGATAATTCAGATCTTGCATCATCTAACTCAAGCTCTATTTTCTCAGGTTCGTCTTACGTTGGTAGGAATTCCTGTTTGGACATATATTTTACCTCTCTGAAAACAACATCTCGACTGTAAACAATATTCTTGGTTTCTGGGTTCCAAAGCTTATAACCTTTCACACCATCTTTATAACCAATAAAGATACACTTTTCTGTCTTTTTATACAGCTTACTCCTATTTTCCTTTAGAACACGTACATAAGCATCACAACCAAACACTCTAAGATGTTGAAGAGAGGGTTTCTTTCCAGACCATACCTTGTGTGGAGTTTTATCATCCAACGCTGATGAAGGTGATCGATTGACCAGGTAACATGTTGTACCCACTGCCTCTACCCAAAATTCTTTTCCTAACCTGACACCGCTGAGCATGCTCCTTGCTTTTTCCATCAGTTTCTTGTTCATCCTTTCTGCAACTCCATTCTGTTGAGGAGTGTATGGAGTAGTCTTCTGCCTTGCTATACCACACTTCTTACAGAATTCTTCGAATTCATTTCTATAGAATTCTCCACCATTATTTGTTCTCAATACCTTTATTTTCTTCTCTGTTTGATTTTCTACCAGAGCCTTAAACTCTTTAAATTTATCAAATACCTCAGATTTCTTTCTAATAAAATAAATCCACGTGTTCCTTGAAAAATCATCTATGAATGAAACATAATACACATATTTACCTAGGGATGGAACAGGAACATGTCCAAACACATCACTATGTATCAACTCTAAGATCCCCTTTGCTCTTGTAGCAAAAGATGGGAATCTTATTCGATTTTGTTTACCATATATGCAATGTTCACATAAATCAAAATCAAGAGTGAAATTAGACATACCTTCAACCATACCTTTACTGTGTAGTGTTTGAAGGCCCTTTTCTCCAATATGCCCCAGTCTTTGATGCCACAGCATGGTCTTCTTTTCTGGAACAATATTGGTCGTGTCTTCTTTATTTATCTATTCATGGACAACATAATTGTTACACCCATTAGTATAAGTGCTTCCCAACAACTTGTACAGAGTTCCACACCGAACTCCCCTCATCAACACCATTTCTCCTTGTACCATCTTGCAAGTGTTCTTTCCAAATATAGTATCCACTCCTGCATCATCCATCTTGCTTACAGATATTAGGCTCATGGCTTGTTTTGGAATGTGCAGAACCCCAAGGAGAGTTCTAATCCTTCCATATTTTAGCAGCAACTTAACCCTTCCACGTCCCAAGATTTTTGTTGTCGAATCATCTCCTAGGAATACATCAACACCATCGTATTTTTCATATTTAGAGAACCACTCCCTGTGAGGAGTCATATGGTATGATGCACCTGAGTCGATCAACCATACATCACGATATGCATGTGTACTTGTAGATTCCAGGTAAACATCACCTCCTTCTTCAGTGGAGGTTTTCGCCTCTGTGGAAGAGGTACTATCAGATCCCTTTGGTTTATCAACCTTCTTAGACTTGCAATCTTTCTTATAATGCAATGTTTTACCACACTTCCAACATTTCTTTAAATATTTTCCTGGAGACTTAGATCTATCTGTAGATTTAGATCTCCCCCCGAAGGTTTACCAGGGTTCCTGTCTTGGGTACGACCTCTTACAAATAAATCATCCGTGCTATGACTATCCATGCTTTTTCGCCTCATCTCTTCAGATAACAAGGATGAAACTACATCCTCATACTTCAATGTAGATTGAGTGGTACTACCAATTGCTACAACCAAATTATCCCAAGAGTCTGGCAAAGAACATAACAAATTAATACACTTATTTTCTTCTGCAATCGTAATATTAACATAGACAAGCTGACTTACCAAAGTATTAAAGGCATTTAGATGTTCTGTTACAAAATCTCCATCTTCTATCCTAAGATGATACAACTTCTTTTGAAAAAATTACTTGTTTACCAGGGACTTTGATTGATACAAATTCCCCAACTTATCCCATAGTTCCTTAGCTATAGATTCTCCCAAGACATTCAACAACACCGAATCTGCCAGGTAGAGTCGAATAATACTCCTTGCTCTTCTGTCCAACTTCTCCCAATCTTCGTTCGACATACCAGTAGGTGGTGTACTAGTTGTTGCGTCTCTTTTGTCACTTGAGCGAGAAAATTAGAGATGCTTACAAGCTTAGTTTGGTTAGCTAAGTAAGACAACAATAAAGGAAAGGGTTAGAAGAATAAATCATGAAAGACTAAGCTAAGAATTAAACTAGGAATGGTAAAAATAATTAAACTATAGTGCATAAGGACATAAGAACAAGAAAAAAACAAGACTCATGTCACCAATGGAAAGGATTGTATTAGTGAAAAGAAAACACCAAAGAGAAAGGGAGACTTTGGGTCCCCTCTTCCCCCAAGGGAGGGCTCTTGAACCCCCAAGACTGAGCTCTTCTTACAACTTGAAAACTTGAAAGAAATGGTGAAAGAATCCCAAGCTAAGTCACTCAAAAGGTGATGTGAATAGCTCAAATGGAATGGTGCTAATATGCTCTTGATGAGAAAAGAGGATTCCCTAAGAGAATAGCAACAACATAACCTTAAAAATGAATTCCTTCAAATGTAGTGCACCCATGGCCTCTTTTTATAGCCCAACTTTTAGGTATTATGCAACCATCTTTTAGTGTGAACAAGGGGCCATTTAGGGCAACCTTAGGTCTTTGACCAGCCACCCAGCCGGATTCAGTCGAGATTTGGATGTCAAATCAACTTGGAAGCTGAACCAGAAGTAGGTGGGAGGCTGACCAACATCATAAATGCGTCGTTCTAAGGTGTGTGCGGCTTTTAACATCCACAGTCGCGCATCATGCACATGTGCACTTTTCCTGTGTTTCTTGATGGTGCATGTGTGCACGCTCCCTGTATAGTCATAACGCATCCTGATTTTATAATTGGTTGTATAGTTTTGGACCTTTTGGGAATGCATTTTTGGTAATTTTGGTCCATGGGTGAACTAATAGTTGTTTGGAGATGCTGGATTCCTGTAACCATGTGCGGACGAGATTTCAATGATAACAGATGCCCCCTGATGGATGGGGTTAGGAGCATACGTATAGCCAAAATTCATCAATGTTTCTTCTACCGAGAGTACCATTGTAAGAAAGAGCAAGAATGAGAGTATCAAGAGTGACCCATTGGAGGGTAGAGGGGAACCTGTAGGACCCAAACCTTTCACAAGGTGTAATAAAAATAAAACTGTGTACAAACGAGGCGGGCATGCCCCATGCCTGTGTCATATAACTCAAAAAAGGTGTAATACAGTAACTGAAGTGGTATGTTGGTGAAGATGAATGCAACGCTCTCGGGGGCGTGTTGATAAGAGCAGAGGACAATTCTGATGAGGAACAATACTCTGAAAAGCAAGCAATGACACCTGTAGGAAGTATCAAGGATTTGGCGGGCATTGATGGCCCAACAAATTTCAGAGGTCTTCGGCCCATATAAAAAAACTATAATAGTCGCAAAGTAAGACCCACCGTAACATGAGAAAGTGTTGAAGTTGAATGTTATGGGGGCCAACGACAACATGGAGCAATGATGGTCCTCCCTGTGTTGTTCGAGACTCCTCATTGTAAAGGTAATGAGAGTCAAGATATTGTCGCCCTTCTGGAGGTACATGGACGAAGTCCAGATGTGTGGAGACTCAGGTTTTCCCTTGGTTGGGGATATATGTGAAGTGGCAGCAACCATACAACGAGGTCAAATGTCAGGGGGACAACTAGACGTGGGATAAGTTGTGCCAAAGGTGGGACAAAGTGAACAAAATCAGAGAGCAGAGGTAGGTGGCCTGTGGTAGACTCAGAGTTTATGGACGATGTCAATAGGTGTGGGTGATAAGGAATGCGCCAACTAAGGGCGACATGGGTTGTGTTTGCCAAAAGGGAAGAAGGTCGCTAAAGGTGACGGAAAAAAAACTATGTAAATGCTAGAAACAAAGGCTTTGTACAATTGCCAAATAAATAAATAATTGGGGATGAGTGTACAAATAGAGAAACGGGTGCCCCAATGCAAGATGGCTTGGCCTATGAGGGCACAAGTTGTGTAGGGAACTGGTGGAGGGTGAAGGGCCCCATGGGTGGGTTTTTGTATGAGGTAAACGAATGAAGAGGAATTTGCAGATGGGCAAACTGATGTTGGATGAAATGGGAGGCTAATTATACTGCGGGGGTGTAGTCCAATGAGAATTGTGAAGACATATCCTGGGAGTCCATGGGTCAGGCTAGCAATATGAGGAGAAGGAGTATGTGGATGATTCTCGAACATGTGTAAGACTATTGGGACTCCCATCCATAGGGGGTGAAAGCAACATGAGTGTCAAAGGGTCAAGGGGAACTTAGAATGGGACAACTCATGTGGAGAGGAGTGCTACCGGGTGATAGTACTGAAAATGCAGCGGAGGTGAGAGTATTGCAGAGCCGAATGGGG
Organism: Picea engelmannii; assembly: GCA_009831015.1. Taxonomy (NCBI): domain Eukaryota; kingdom Viridiplantae; phylum Streptophyta; class Pinopsida; order Pinales; family Pinaceae; genus Picea; species Picea engelmannii. The sequence continues at coordinate 231,174 of ML790384.1, read as the reverse complement.
GTATCCTATAGGAAAATGTTAGAGGGTGGAACTGGAAGATGCAGTTGATATTCAAAGGGAATGACTACATGCTAGTGTCGATCATATACATGAAGGGGCTACATGGATTTGTGAGGGCCAAGTACCTACACACATTAAAACCAAATACCCGACATGAACAATATCTAAAGATAACGAACATATAACAATTATTTGATAATTTTGAACATGAGCATGTGTACCTGAACGGGGTATGAGAAAATGGCTCCCCGGGGGCCAGGGATGAATGGTGACCCGGGAAGTATGACTATGTAGGCAACGGGATCCTGATCCCGTGGCTGAAGACGGATCGAAAAACAGACGTCTGGAGCTTCTACAAGGGAGTATGGAAGTTTTGGCAAAAAGGGCCTATATATAGTTGTAGGGCCCACATTTCCACCTCATTTGTACCTGTTTCTATATTGATTGGAAAGGAGATTCCAGAGAATATTCGGAGATTCTGGGAGTGTGAGGAGGACGATCAGGGAGGTGCGAGAGTTAGGTTAGTGGTCTCATCCTCTTGTACAGTAGTTAAGTGTCAATTTTTGGGTAGGACCGTACAGATGGTCGTACAATGGGTTTTTGAGAGTGTGCCCCCCCAAATGCACGGGCAATCAATGGCGACCTGCGCATGAGTGCACGACTATAATGGGCACAGTCGCGTAGGGGGCGCTCAATCTGGGAAAACAGGCGCGCTTGTTCGAAGCACAACCACGCATATGTGTGCGGCTGTGTTTTCGACAGTTGTGCATACGTGCACAACTGTGCAGTGAACAAGTGCGCATCTGATGCGTGCCTGTGGGATGAATAGGAGCACATAGATGCACGCCTGTGGGGTGAAAAGGTGTGCATGTGTGCACGCCTATGGGGATAACAATTGCGCCCTTGAGGCAAAGCTGAGGGTGAAAAAAAAAAAAAAACTTATCTTTTTGAGAGATTTTTTGGTGTTTTGATGAGTTGTGATGGTTGATCGAGTATTGTATATGTGGATGTAGGTGATCATTTGTGATGATGCCGATCCATTGGAGAGAGAGGGACTAGGCATGACTCAGGGAGGTCACGAGGGATGAGGAGCTGACAGTTCATGGTGCTTTGGTAGCCTATGGGTTGTTGAAGTTTTTTGAGTGCTCACTGGTGAGGGCGCAGGAGTATTTGCAGCAATTCCTGATCTCGATCTGGAGTCCGGAGTTGCAGTGTTTTATTGTGTGTGGGGAGAACTTGGCATTCTCTGCTGAAGAGGATGTCTATTTTCTGACAGGGCTCCCTTTTCGGGGAACCCTGCTACTGGTTGAGCCGGTGATAGTTGGAGAGGGGCAGTTGGCTACCCTTGCCCGGACATATTGTTCAGGAGAGGATTTCATGTCCGGATCAGTGGTGAGGATTGGGGTGATGGACACCCTGGTACATCGTTGCGTGGCAGGGATGATCGTGAGAGTTTATGGGTCGCTCGCAACTCAGCGTATTAGTGGCAGCCAACTGAGGATCATGCAGTGGGCACCAGGGGGTGAGCATTTTGCCTGGGGCTTGATGCTGCACGCTAAGATGGTGGGGCAACTCACCAAATGTCGAGCGATTGACTCAGGGGAGTTTTCTTTTGGGTCTATTTTGGTGGCTTGGTTTCTAGAGAGGGTGCCTATGTTGTGCTTGAGAGTTTTGTTAGACTCACCGAGAGCGCGAGAGCCGCGACTACAGCAGTGGGCGACGATTTTGGTCCGTCATGGGGGTGGGGAGGGTGGCCATTACTTCATGGCCGAGGCTGCACAGGTATGGCGTCAGATGCAACAGATCATATTGCAGTTTCCATATAGTGGGATAGATTTTCGTGATGACCTAGAGATGGTATTACCCCCGGGAGAGGTATTTGACCATTGAGGTATGATGTTATTTTTGTTGTTTTTTATTTGTTTAGATAGTATAGCATATTGTTGATATTTGGATGGATGTTGATGCTATCATGTGTTTGTTTGTGTAGATGTGCGACCGCGTGGATGGGAGGTCGAGTTGATCAGAGCGCCAGCCCGCCAGGGGCCTGTGAGACCACCGCGGAGAGAGCCGCGAGCAGGGGAGAGGCGACGTCTAGAGGATGTTGGGGCGAGGCCCGGTGATGATGATAGAGCAGCTATGAGACACCGTTATGATGACCTCGGTGCAGGGTCGTCACATGCTCCTTCGGTTGAGGTCGGGGGAGAGTTTGATGATTTCCGCCACCGATTAGAGGTGGTTCTACGGGGAGTGCCCGAGGGGATGTGGGTGGAGATCCAGGATGAGGGGATCCTGGAGGAGTGTATTGGGCTGTCGATAGAGTCGCAGACCCTGATCCACAGAGCAGCTATAGCTGGAGCTACGATGACTAGGCGGTTGTCCCCAGGACCTCAGGGACCTATAGCTGGTGGGGTACCTCCGCCAGAGGGAGGACCTAGTGTTGGAGCACTAGAGGCGCCCTGAGGGCCGCTAAATATGTAGTTTTGTGTTTGATATAGGCTGGTGATCCCATTTTGTATAGTTGTGACATCCATTTTTGTACTGATAGGGATGAGGTGACTCACCTGCCTATGAGAGATGTACTATTTTTTGTAAACACTTATGACATTTTGACTGATATATATATATATATATATATATATATATATATATATATATATATATATATGGATATACATTTTGGGATCTTTGTGATGTTCATATGTGTTGATGATTTTTAATGTGGTTTATGATGTCTAATCTATATGTTGTGACAAACTTTTGATGGTTTACGTGTGTGTGAAGGTGTCTTGATGTGATATATGCCATCTATTATAATGTTAGCCATCTGCTATTTGATTGAATTGTCTTGGGATATGTGTAAATGTAATGAAATCAAAATGTCGAGATAAAAGTCTAACCTGTAGGTATTTGCGAAACAGGCAAGGATCACGGACACGGTACACATTGTTGAGCTGGAGGACGACAAGTTGGGAATCTAATAAGACGCTAAGGTGATGAATATGATGATGGCTAGCCTCGAGGAGGAGACCAATGATGGCGGTGTATTCGGCTTGGTTGTTGGTTTCTGAGCCCAAACATATGTCGTTGGAGTGGAGCAGTTCATGTGAGGGAGAATAGAGGGCCCAACCGGCCGAAGCGAGATTCTGTGTCCAACGGCCGGTGCCATCGGCGTAACCGATGTGGTAGGTCGACAGAGGAGGCATCTATCAATAACACAAATGATAGTTTAGACATGAGGTGCGGAAAAAGAGAAGATTAAAAACACTAAAGCAAAAAAAGAAATAGCCTAGTGTAAAATGGTTACGCTCAGGCGAAAAATTTCTTTAAGTACAACCCGTTGACGGGTTCTTTGAGAGGGTGGCCCTCAGGGGAAGCTAGAATGTATGCACCTTTAGTGAGGCAATGCTGGATGATATAAGGTCCATGCCATAGTGACTCGAACTTGCTATGGCCGAGGGTATCATGAGTGATATCGTAAGTGAGGACGAGGTCTCCTTTGTTAAATGAGCGAAAGTATACATGTCGATCAAAGGTGGCCTTTGACCATTTTTTGGCTGCCTCATTGTTCTGTAATGAGGATCAATGCTATTCATCTAGGGACTCTAAGTTTAGCAAACACTGCTCCATTGGAGCAGTGTCGGGTAATAGCTCAATAGCAGTGCGTAAGGTGGGAATTCACACTCAATGGGAAGAGTGGCCTCAACTCCGTGGACTAGATGAAATGGTGTGAAACCAGTGGCAGTTTTCACTGCTGTGCGGTAATCCCATAGTGCGGAAAATAACATATGATGCCGATTGGTCTTATGTTTGTTAACCGTGCACTGCAACATGGTTTTGAGGACCTTGTTAACTGCTTCTACTTGTCCGTTGGACTGAGGGTATTATGGTGAGGGGAACTCATGGGAGAAGACTAACTTGGATGAAAGCTCAATGAAAATCTCATTCTTGAAATGTTTCTCGTGATCAGAGACTAGTTGGAGTGGTACTCCAAAGTGGGATATGACGTGGTTAAAGAAAAAACGCGATGTTGTGTCAGCGGTGTTGTTGAAGGTAGGCATGGCTTCAACACACTTTGTGAAGTAATCAACTGCAACTACGATGTATTTGTGTCCATTGCTGGATGGAGGGTTGCAAGTCATGAAGTCGATGCCCCATTTACAAAAGGGGCCTGCAGTAATGATTGAGTGTAGAAGATCAGGTGGTGCGCATGTTTTGTTGGCATAAAGCTAGCATTTATCACATCGCTTCACGACATGAACACAATCGTGAAACAATGTAGGCCAAAAGTAGCTTGCGCGGATGATTTTCTGAACGGTGGACATCCCTGAGAGATGGCCCCCGCAAGCGTCGTTGTGGTAGTCGTTCAAGACTCTATCGACCTCGTCAATAGTCAAGCATCGACAGAGTATGGTGTCGACTCCTTGTCGATATAAGATATCCCCAATGAGGAGGTAGTGGGGTGCCTGGTGACGAATATGTTGACAATCATCTCTGGAGAGGTGGTTTCTGAATTTTTGTGTTTGGAGATAGACGAGAAGATCGCCATACCAAGGGTCATCTGAGGGGATGTAAAAGAGATGTTCATCTGGGAAGTTGGTATTGATGGGGGAACTGGTAGTATCGGAGGGGAAAGCCATGATGAGTTTGGTGAGGACGAGAGCTTTCTTACTCTTGGGTGTTGAAAATTCGAGATCGTACTTCTGAAGGATGATGATCCATTGAGCAAATTTACCGTTAATTTGTCGACGACTAAGCAAGTATTGCATGGTGTTGGAATCTGCTATGACTTTGGTAGTTCGAAGCAGAATGTAATGGCCCAGCTTCTGGACAATGAGGACGACTGCAAGGGCTAGTTTCTCTTAATCATTGTATTTCAAGGGTGTCCCTAAGAGGTTTTTACTAATGTAGTAAATGACATGCTCACGATCATCATACCCTATTTGAACGAGAACTCCTACTAATGAGATGACTGAAGCTGATATGTACAGGGTATAGTTGCGGTTATAGTCAGCTGGACTAATCAAAGGGGCATTGGAGAGTGTCGTTTTAAGATCATCGAAAGCGTTTTGGGCATGTGCATCATAGTGGAATGGGATGTCGTGGCGTAGTAAGCGAAGGAAACTGTGTGCTTGAGTGGCATAGTCTGGGACAAAGCGTCGTAAAAATTTAGCTTTGCTTTGTAGGCTCTGCAATTGGCATAAATTCTGAGGAGGGGGAATTTCCGTGATGGCTTGGGGAATTGTTTCCCAAACTGGTATATGGCCCTGGGGTGAGGTGAAATCGTGAATTGGTGGAGTTGACGAGTTCTCAGGAGATTCTTGAGGGAGGAGCTTTGCGACTAGTGGGACATCAGATATAAGAGAAGCCTCACTGGGAGGAAGGGTATCCTCAATGTCAGTTCTCTTGGATGAGATGACACATCCCTGATTGGAAGTATGAATGAGCGGTGGTGCACCATGGTAAGTTCCTAACAAGGATGGGTCTTTGAAAATTCTAGGGCCCATCTCGATGAGTGGGTATGCCTCGTGATTAGTATGGACGAAAGAGAGAATGTTATCGATGTTGGCAGAAGGGTTAGGCTCATAATGTGAAACTTGATCAACGGTAATGATCTTCCCATTATGGGGGAACATCATGGTTCGAAAGACGGAAGAGGCAATTGCCTTCATAGCATACATGTAGCTATGACCGAACAAGATATTGTAATCGAGTGGGGCGCCGATAACTTCAATGTCAATGAGAATGGTCTTGCCCCCAAGTTCTACGGGGACATTTTGGAAGAGTTCTTCGGGAGAAGATGGTCATCCGTCATAGGCTCTTAAGGTAATGGCAGATGGTATAAGTTTGGGGGAACCAAGTTTCTGCCATACAGATTTTGACATAATGCATGTGGATGCCCCCTCATCAATGATGCAACAGTGAACTGTAATGTTCCGGATTTTAACTGGTATTTGAAAAGAGATGAGAGCGGGGAGGCGAGGTTCTCCGCTATCGAGATCAAATGTGATGAGTCGGGTATCCGCAGGGTCGACTGCCCCAAGGGAGGAAAGTAACGACTTCCGTTGAGTAGGACAAGTTTGAAGGACTTCTAATACTGACATAGCAGCAGGAGATTGTGCCAAATCATCGACCAAACTGTAATTATGAGCCACCCTAGCCTGAGGGTTATGGACATTCCTGCATAAGGGGATGTGAGGAATACGAAGGGGTGGGTCAGTATTAGGGAGAGGAGTCATCAAAGGGGGCCTAGTTGCGACTGGGGGTGCATTCGTGTTGGTGGGAGAAGATTCAGGGGTTGCACTGTATTGACGACTGCGTGTTTGTAGAAGAACTTCTTCCTCACTGGTAAGGAGGATAGTGCGATTGGCAAGATTGCCTGGATTAGGATTTTGTTCTATTTGTGGTAGGGTAGGCTATATGTCTTGTTGGGTGTTCATTACTCCCTGGTGCGGGATGGGGTTTTGTAGCACGGATGGGGGTGGTTGCTTCACATATTGTTGGGGGAAAGGTGGTGCGGGGGGAAGCCAGAAACCTCAGGATCTGCGCGAACTACTGAGGTAAGTAATGTTAATCCTCCTGTTCTCTCAACAACACTGAGCAGTCAGAATAGTCAAAACCACCAGAGTCATTAGAGTACTGTTACCAGTAGCCCAGCATCTACTCAGACAAGAACCCTAGTTAGCTTTATGGCAGATGAAATGAGACTCCCTATCTTTAGAGGAGATGGATATGAAGATCCAGATCAACATTGGTTTTTTTGTGAGGTCGTATGGAATATTAAAAGTATCACCGTTGAAGCCATCAAGAGAACCCAGTTCAACACTATGCTAAGGGACCACGCGCTAAGTTGGTACATGAAATTGGTCCAAGGACTGGCACAGCCTAAGCCCCTAAATGAGATCAAGAATGCGTTGATTGCAGAGTTTAAGAAACCTAAGTCATAATCACAATGTATTACAGAACTAAAAGAGATTAAACAAAAGGTACCAGAACCTGTTTGGGAGTTCGACCAAAGATTCAAGACCTTGACAAGCCGATTAACTTTCTAGATCCCTGTCGAACAGAACAGAGAGTGGTTCATCGCTATGTTGTTACCACACATAAGAATCCCTTTGATGCAACATAATATTGCATCTCGGGCAGAAACTTTGGATATCACCATGAAGATTGAATCAACACCAATGGGAGAATCTAGCTCAGGCATTAGCCAGATCATGAGCCAACTAACTAGTTTGTCTTTACAGGTCGAGGATATGAAGAAAGACAAGGGAAAAGACAAAAGGGACGATATCTGGTGTGTCAGATGCAGATATGAAGGCCATGATGAGCAACACTGCCCTTTATTTCATGAGTACTTGGCATTAAGAGCACCGAGCCCCTTAAATCAAGTTAACCTACCCTGGTGCGAGGTATGTAGAAATAGGCATCGCCCAGGCGAGTGTTATTACATGCAGAAGTATATCGAGACACCCACAAACTTGTATTATACATTTTATAAATCAGTGGGGCATGATGATCGGGATTGTAGAGCTTATGATCTCATGCATGAAAGGTCAAGAGACATATACAATATTCAAGGCGAAGTACAACAAGAGGGAAACACTCCACAGTACAACTCTCCGGGGAGAGGAAATTTCACTCCTCGCAGTGGCTACAGAGGACAAGGATGAGGACGAGGTATGGGCCGAGGCTGAGGACAAATAATCTGTTATAACTGCGCGCAACCAGGTTATTTAGCAAGGGATTGTCAGACTCCCTGCACAACATGTAGTTACTGTAACTCCTTCGAGCATGTCATAGAAGAATGCCCTGTGCTACTGGCTAAACTTCAGGGAAAACGAGGACCCCAGTAGAACCCACAAGTACAACTGATATATGATGAACCTCGTAGAGCAAACCCTAGATTCGTTGTTATTACTCGAGGAGGCGATGCTACAGGAGAAGACAGAGCAACCCAAGGAAGGACTGAAAATGACCACGGAGTCAGGAAAGCTATAGAAAGGACCCCAACGTTCGATGCTAAGAAAGAAAGGCAGATATTCGAGGAGGCAAGGAAAGAGTTCAAAGGAGACCAAGGATCTTCATCAAAGAGATAACCATAAATCAAAGAATATGGCATGCCTCAGGTGTTTGATCTGTCTGCATCATCAACAGAAGGGAAAGAGGTAAGCAAACTCATGGAATTCTTGCACACTTGTGTTAAGTTGATTCAAGATAAAGGCACTGTACAAGAATTACAAGATTTAATCAAGCAGTATGAACTAGGAAAAATAGACCCCTTGTTGAATAGAGCAGTGCACCAAATTGGAAAAAGGAGAAGGACAAATAAAGAATTACACTTGAATGCTCAGATAACAGAGTATGAGATAGACTATGTGGTCCTTGAATTAGGGTCACAAGTCAATGTCATGATGAAGCAGACTTGGGTATTGATGGGAAAACCTAAGCTGATATATTCCCCTATCAGGCTTCGCATGGCTAATCAGCAAGCTGTCAGCCCATTTGGATGATTAGAGCATGTCCCAATGGACATTCATGGAGTAAGAACCTTTGCATATTTTGAGGTAATTGAAATTGTTGATGATAAATGTCCTTAACCTGCATTGTTAGGAATTGATTGGGCCTTCGACAATTCCATTGTTGTTGATTTGAAGAAAGGATGCATGACATTTGAGAAAGTTGGCCTTAAGGTCATTGCACCTTTAGATCCAGATGAACGTCCACGATACACAGAACCTATCAGAGACGAAGACCACGCATTTGAATTGGAAAACATCTACAAATTAACAGCTAGACAATAGGATTACATCAACCCTACAACTAACAGAAATCTGAGCTGGCGAAGTGAAAGTGCATGTTCATCCAACTCCGAAGAAGCGTTGGAGAACTGGCATAACCAGATGTGCTAGGCTAACCAGAGAAGTTTGTTGGATTGGCACAATAGTGAGTAATCTACCCACATTTGATGGGATGAACTCCCTAGAAAGCTTCTTATCAGAATTTGAGACAAGTGTACCAACACAATAGAGGTTGTTGGCAATGGATGAGGCCATGAAAGCTACACCAACAAGATGGTGGGGGACACATAAAAGCAATATTATAGACTGGACACAATGCCTAACTTTGATGACAACGCAGTTCTCAGCACAAGAAGGAAGCTGTGAAGCACAATACACAGGTTGAAGCTGCCCAAAGGACCATGTACGAAGCTGCGAAGAGGCCTGGAGTGACATTCCTCGAGAACAATGGGTACATAGCTTCATCAATACGCTGGATACCACCCCGATTAACTGGTACCTTCAAGTAGAGTTGTGCCTTGTCACTTCAGAATGGGAAGGTATGATCCATAATTTTATAACCACCTTTTTGTTTGATAGTGAATTTCCTTCTGTAGATCAAGCACTATAGATGGTGAGACATAAAGTATTTGAGGAGGCATCTGGCCTCCCCTTGGAGCAAGAAGTGGATGAATGGACTGAGCCCCTCTAGAAACTGCAGGCGTGCTACAACATCAATGTCGACAAAGATGATGATCCAAGGAAGGTGAATATTATAGAAACATAAGGTCAGAGAGATGTGGAAGGTCCAAGAGTGGAACTGCCATTCATTGGATAACCGATAAAGATAAAGAAAGTCAATATCAGGACAGAGGAGACACCGAAGCTTGCTAATGTCGGAGATTACTGGGACGCTGCTACCATTGACAAAATTACAGAATTATTGCATGAGTATCAGGACTTGTTCCCGACCAAGTTCATTGATATGAAGGGAATCAAAGGACCTATGGGAGAAATGAGAATCCCTTTGAAACCAGACGCGAAGCCACTCAAGCAAAGACCCTACAGATTGAACCTAAAATATAAGGAAAAAGTGAAGATTGAGCTCGACAAAATGCTGGAAGTAGGGATTACTGAACCTGTCAAAGCATCAGAGTGGATCAGCCCCATGGTAGTGCAAGATAAGAAGACAAGTGAGATAAGGATTTGTGTAGATCTCAGGAAGCTGAATGTTTCTTGTCTACATGACCCCTTCCCTACACCTTTCACAGACGAAGTGCTGGATAACGTGGGAGGCCAAGAAGTATACTCTTTTACAGATGGGTTTTTAGGATACCATCAGATCTGCATCGCCAAGGAGGACCGTCATAAGACTACATTTTCCACAGAGTGGGGATCCTACCAATACACAGTAATGCCATTTGGTCTAAAGAATGCCCCAACCATCTTTTCCAGGGTGGTGGTTGAAGCATTCAAAGAATTTTTGCATAAGTTTTTAGAAGCATACTTTGATGACTGGACTGTTTTTAGTTTGTTAAAAAATCATATCGAATGTCTAAGGCTAATGCTGGATAAATGCATGCAGTGTCAAATTGCTTGGAATTTGAAGAAGTGCATCTTCTTCTCACCATTTGGAGTATTATTAGGTCATATTGTATGCAAGCAAGGATTGTTGGTGGATCCATCCAAAATTGCAATTATAGTTGATTTACCACCACCTACATCAGTCAAACAACTACGCACTGTGCTAGGACATACTGGCTATTACAGGAAATTTATCAAAGGAAATGCTCAGATTACTACGCCAATGGAGAGAATATTAAAAAAATACTGTCAGTTTGGGTGGACACACGAATGTCAGCAGAGCTTCGACACTTTGAAACAAAAGATGGTCACTGCACCTATTCTAGTCTTTCCCAATTGGAGTAAGGAATTTCATGTGCATTTTGATGCATCTTCTATTGCATTAGGAGAAGTACTGGCACAAACTAGAGAAGGGGACATTGATCATACATTAGCATTTGCCAACAAAAAGGTCTCCACAACTGAAATCAATTACACTACTACAAAGAGAGAGGGACTAGCCATGGGGTATGCATTACAAAAATTCCACCACTACTTGTTGGGAGGACACTTTAAAATGTTTACTAATCACTCCACACTAAAATACCTAGTCAATAAGCCAGTGTTGGGGGGAAGAATATGCAGATGGTTTCTCCTGTTTCAAGAATATGATTTTGAGATCATAGTTAAGCCAGGAAGAATGAATGAGGGCCCAGACCACCTGTCGAGGTTGAAGCATGGCAAAGAACCTACCAGTCTAGAGGACACACTACCAGATGCACAGTTTCTCGCCATTAGAAAGATTGATGACCACTTCGCAGACATAGTCCAGTTCCTGTAAACATGAATAGCTCTAGTCAAATGCACAATTTTGCAGAAGAAACAACTAGTGGTGTGCACTGCAGATTTTTCACTGATAGTTGGTCAGCTATATAAAATAGGACCCGATGATATCCTAAGAAGATGTGTGATGGAGGTAGAACGCTCTATGATCCTCGAAGAAGCTCATGAAGGCATTGTAGGAGGACATTATGCAGGAAAAGCAATTGCGCAGAAGGTTCTGCGAGTTGGCCTTTGGTAGCCTACATTACACAGAGATTCTAAAGAATATACCAGAGCATGCGATGTATGCCAATGAGTTGGAAAACCATCCCGAAGAGATGAGATGCCATTAGCACCACAAATGACCCTACAAGCATTTGAAAAATGGGCCATTGACTTCGTGGGACCTATAAACCCACTAGGAAAGTGCACAGGAGAAAGGTATATTATAACTGTGACAAAATACCTGACTAGATGGGCCGATGCAAGAGCAGTCAAGGACTGTAGCGCAGCTACAACTACACATTTTATATTTGATGACATAATAACCAGGTTTGGATGCCCTACGGTCCTTATGAGTGATCAAGGGACACACTTCATCAATAAGACGATTGAAGCCCTGACTGAAGAATTTGAAGTCCACCATCAGAAGAGCACACCTCATCATCCACAAGAAAACATAACGATTGAAGCATTCAACAAGATCTTGGAGACATCATTGACAAAGATTTGCAGTGTGAACATGGACGACTAGGATTTAAGAGTACTAACAGTACTCTGGGCTTATAGAACCACTTGCAAAAAATTAACAATGCAGACTCCTTTCAAGTTGGTTTGTGGTCTTGAAGTTGTTGTCCCAATGGAGTACTTGGTACCAAGATTAAGGATTGTTTCATTTACAGACATGGATGATATTGACGCTATTCATGAGAGGCTATCGCAGTTGGCCAAACTAGAAGAAGACAGATTCATTGCAGGATTCCATCAACAAATTTAGAAGGAACGAGAAAAGGCCTATCATGAGAGACACATCAAGAATAAGATATTCAGGAAAGGTGATTTAGTCCTGCTATATGACAGTAAGTTTATAAAGCACCCTGGGAAGTTCAGAACGCATTGGCTCGGACCATATGAGATTGTCTATGTTACAGAAGGTGGATCTGCGCAGCTTAAAACATTGAAAGGAGACTGGAAGGAAGGCTTGGTGAATGGGAGTCGGCTGAAGTTGTACTATTACAACCAATTGCCTCACAACTCTGAGTAGAATCAAGAAGACAAAGGTCTTGGTACCAGGTGCATTTGAAACTGGGTACCATACACATAAAATATAGTCTGCACAAGGATGGAAAGGAGGCATAAAGCAGAAAGCAAGGGCTACACTGTGCAGTCAAAAGTCGAAGAAAAACAAGAGGATCAGATCTCAAGTTCCTCGGGATGAGTCATAGGTGAGTGTTGGGGGCCCGTTGGCCCTGAGTTATGGAAGGAATTGAAGAACGAGGAAGAAAAGGTAAAAAACGAGCTTCGTGGGAGACACAATGGCTATCACTGGGTTGAAGTGAGCAAAAGAACAAAAAAGATGGAGCGAAGTGCGGAAAAGCAAGCCGTTGGATGAGGAGATCGAGGATGACAGATCAGCAAGGGAGGGGGATCGAGGACGACTCAGAAAGTGGGGAAAGCCATCGTTGGATTCTTTGGAACACCGCGAGAGAAGAAAGGAAAGACAGGCTGGTGAAGCCCAGAAAAAGAGGGTCAAGTTGACCTAAGGTTTTAGACACCTAGGGTTTTTTTATTTAGGGTTTTGGCACCTAGGTTTTGGCCTAAGGCTATCGGTGAGGTATTGTAATGTATAAATAAAGGTCAAGAGTACCTGGGTCAGGTTCGTCATTGATTATTGGTTTGATATTGTTGCTGGTCTAGCTCTATTATTGTGTGAAAGATTATCGTATTAGGGGAGAGAAGTGCCGAGAGAGAGAGCCTTCTGGTATTGTAGGATTTTCAGTTGTGTGCGAAGATCAAGTCCTGCAGCTGGGTGCGCAACAAGGGGAGATAAAGAGAGAGAAGAAAGAAGATCTGTTAGTTGAGAGCGTAGACAAGAACTGTATGCTTTTTCTTAATAAATCATAAGCACAGTTCCGTGGATGTAGCCCTAGAGAGAGGGTGAACCATGTATACCTTGTGTTGTGGATGTGTGATGGATGCTTTGATCTCTGTTGCTATTGTATTGATGTTTGCATTGTTGTGTTAGATCGGATCTATAGTTGTGAAGGAAAGATATAGCTAGTTTAATGATATATGCATGCTATGTTGTTGTTGCAATAAGAACCACTTGATATTCCCCTGGTTATAGACATCTTTGTCCTGCAACCCCCTCATAGCTGCTTCAGGTGAGACTGCATCTGCTTTGCAAGTGTTACCAAAAGGGCCAGTAGCTAGGGCTTGTTGGTTCACTCTTGGAGTTGAACCCTGGGTCTGCCCCTGTGCCAACAGGTTGCTCCCGACAGACTGGTTCTACCGGGGTTGGTTCTGGTTTCCTCCTGGTCCGGGATTATTATTGTTCCAGTTTTTTCCTTTCTTTCTGGCAGTGTTCGATTGATGGGATGGATTTTCCATATTCAGTTGTTCAAAATTTTGATATTGCTGAATGGGAGAGGGTTGAACAAAATTAACCCCAGCATGTGGGTATCCTTATGGTGGAGCCATGGGCTGTGGAGGGCTAGGAAATGGAAAGTATGGATTATGTTGTGGTAATGATCCGTAAGGTACATAGGAAGGCATGACGCTTTTTCTAGTACTTAGGGTATAAGCTGAGGTGGAGGGAGTACCGGGACTTGGTTGGATAGGTGGGTGTATTGTGGGTGTCGGTGGTGGCCCACTAGTTGGTGGAGGAAGGGCAACAGGATATGGTTGTTGATAAGGGGGTGGAGGATAATGAGGAAGTCCTCCATAGGCCGACAAATATTGAGGTGTGCCATACATTAGTGGTTGTTGGGTTTGTGGATTGTGATGTGTGGTGTTACCAATCAATCTGTCTGCTGAGTGAGACATCCCAGGTTTTTCTTGGCCAAATGGCACGGGTCTTGGGAGATCAGGTAGTACTGTGTACAAGTATCCTGATTGTGAATAGATGAGGTTGTATTGTTGGGCCCTACTGATGGCTTCTTCTTTTGATTGAGGGAAGGTAGAAGCCACATCTTTACCGAGGAGAGAGACAAGTGATCTGAGAAACCAATAAAGGCATCGTTGTTTGGTGGTTTTTGCTTTGCACAAACTACATCGTCGACGCCAATCGTGAATGTGATCAGTAATATTTGTGGCTAAGGTTTGTTTGAAATCAGAGAGTAGTTCAAGACCATTGTCATGACGGATTGGTAATTGAAAGAAGGTAAAAAATGCTTTGGCCAAAGACTCGACAGTCGCATGGGACCCTGATTTTTTGTTTACATACCACTTGGCTGATGGGCCAGTGAGTGTACATTGAAATAATTGTAGTCGGATGGAATCATCCAGAATGTTGTTGGAAGAGCACCATAAGTTGAAATTCATGACATGGTTGGTAGGGTCGTCTCTTGCCTTTCCTTCAAACTTGGGGATGTCTGAAGGTAGTTTGGTAGGCATTTCAGGCCATGTGGGGTCATGCAATATAGGATCATTTGTGAGTTTGCTTAGATCTGGTATGTTGAGAGAAGACAACTATGGCATCTGGAGTGGTGGTGGAGGGCTAGTTCCAGCCATGTTGTGAGTGTTTTGTGAACCTGACCCTTGAGGGGGACTAGGTGGGTTTGTACTTCCTAGAGGTTGAAAAAGAAGAAATCTACAAAGGTAACCTTAACCAACCACTTTTAAAGCTGGGATCTAGCCCTTCCAGCTTTAGAGAGGGATCTCTCTATATATTTTAGCTTTGTTTTAAATTAAGATATTAGGCTAGCTATAGAAAATGTAGGTTTTGTTGTAAGGGTTTTTTGAAGTTGGTTGAGACAAACTACACATCCATTGGGCTATGGGGTCTGTATTTAATAAATCTGAGATACAACCAGAAATGCTGAAGAAATATTCACAAGGTGAGATAACACGCTCACTGGATCTTTAATAATTTAAGTGATGGACAGAAGCAAAGATAAGGAAAATAACTCCAATTAACAAGCACTTAAGAATCTCTTAACTGAAGATATTTAGAAGATGAAAATTAAAATCTATAGAATCGGAAACAGGGTATCAGAGATAAATCCTGCAACATAACACTATTCGTACAGATTAGTTATAGAAAACAAGATGATTACAGAGCAAGAAAACATTTGACTAAGAAAATCACATCACCAGTGGACATGCGCAAGAATCCTGTAAATTGCCTCTTCTTTATTAATGGTAGGTCTCTTAAAAAATAGTACAACTTGATAGCAACCGGGTGTGCAAATCAACAACAACCCTCAATACATTGAAAAAAGAAGTATTTATAAGTCCAAATACAAATGTTCCTGTCATAACTGAGCAGGACGTGCTCATCCTATTTTTAGCATAACTAACTTAACTAATCAAAACTGCTTTGATGACACGATGCAACTGTTCGCTGAACTTCTGGGTAGGTCGTTGGCGAGGTGCCTTCGCAACCTCTTCTGACTGGACAGGTGACTGGATCATGACATCTCATCTGCTAATCTAGCAGATCGCACAACTCCTCCCATCTGATATGACTCGGCACTGTGATTTTAAGCAACCTCCTGTACACCTCATCCATATCCGTGTATTTAACAAATGTGGGATTGATGGTGAATATATGCTTAATTTCATGTTGGATATCAATATCCAACTACAGGGCTTCTATGAATGCTTTCCCCGTGACACTCCCTTGTACCCCTGCAAATTTGGAACTAGAAGCTTCAGTCAACTTCTTCTTATAATCAAGGAGTGTCATCAATTTATCATTGATGACCTTCATACCAGGCAGGCCTTTTCTTTGTAGAGCATCTATCTTGTGAAAAAAAATTTACACTCCTTGATCCATAACTTGGATTTTTTCTTCAAGCTGGAGCATGAGGCCTCTTTTGGTCAGAACTCTTTTCACCTCCAATATAGTTTCTGTCCTGTCCTCGATTTTCAATTCTTCTAGTTCCTCCCTGGTTTTTGAATTTA